>JAPYYQ010000437.1:0-64855 GCA_030522585.1 Anagyrus pseudococci
TCTCTCTCTCTCTCTCTCTCTCTCTCTCTCTCTCTCTCTCTCTCTCTCTCTCTCTCTCTCTCTCTCTCTCTCTCTCTGAAGTGTATATTCCATTTGTAGGGAAAAAAATATCATACAACGATTTAATCATACATCTTGAAGATTCGATTAAAAAACATAGTAGAAGGCTTATTAATTTTCTCTCCCACTATTTACATAAAACACGTATTATCACTTCAATATAATTAGCATTCTATTAATATCAATCGAATGCCCTAATAAATGTAATCACGTATCAATTGCAAGTACAAGTAGAGCACTTATATTACCATATTCTTAAAAGCTGCATCTTGTACGTAATTACACAGCTCGCGAGACTATCCACAAAATTAGTTGCGCAGTGTCTCTATAGATATAGTACATAAACGTAAGCGCGTAATAACAGCTCGGCAGTATTTATAGCCGAGAAAAGCCTCGACGCCAGGGTATTTGTCAACGCGAACCGCGACAAAATATAATTAAATTGCTCTCCTCTTACCCCCTTGCGCTCAATTTCCCCCACACCGAATTCTCTCTTTATCTTCTCCGTCTATTTGTACGACAACCGGTTCAGTGCTCGAGCTCAGTCTCTTTCTCTCGTTTTCGTCAAGCCGTCAAAGCTCTTGTAGATTTTGACGAAAATTCAAGCGTCTATGGTAGTACACGTATCTACGAGGCAAATCTGCAGGGGGAGCGAGGATGCGTGGAGGACAAATGAGCTCGCGCCGGATGTCGTAAAGCCATCTTTGGCGCGTGGCAAGGGCTTGATTTTCGACACACCCACGCGAGCCCTGGCTCTCTCTCTCTCTCTCTCTCTCTCGCTCTCTCTCTCTTTCGGCGATAAGCAGAGCGCGGCACTGGCGAAAGGCTCGAGGATTTCTGAGTAGGTACCACGAGTTCCGCGTATTCTAGAGTGCCAACTGCAATGCGCTTGAGACTTCGTGACCAAGATCTTATGCGGCGCTCGCGTTTCTCGCGAGATTCGGCATAACTAATTCGTTGGATCGTTTTGCCTGCTGTACCGCTTACAGGCTCGGCTACATGGATACGCGTGTGTCTGCTAATGCGAGACCAGTGTTCGGCTGGCTTTCTTTTTTCACGCAGCCTCTCAACGCTTTAATGACGAATGGAAAATCGCTCGGTCGTGTGTTTAGAGCGCGAATAAAACCATAAGCTATAGAGCTGCTACTTTGCGCGCTCGCTTTATAATCCGGTGCGCGTCCATGGGATTGAATATATCGTAGTATGTAATTGGGGCAATAAAAAGCTCGCGGGGCCTGTGCGAGATAGCTAATTTAATTTTCCCTTAATTTTGATTAGAATTAAATGGAGGTGCCATAAACAGTGTGCATGCAAGTTAGCGTCTATTTGGGCGAGTGTCTGTGTGTGTGCGTCCGCGTCGATGGAAATAAATCAGCAGGCTGATTATTTACTTAAACCGATTTGATTAATTACTCGAATTATTTGATAAGAATGAACGTATAATTACAGATCATAAATCAGCTGCAGCCAGCAAGAGTATAGAGACAGCGCCGGCCGGGCGAGTTATTGAACAAATAAGAGAAAATGAAATTGCCACTTTTTTGCGCGGCTGTACAGCCAGCGTGCCCGCGAACGAGAGAAAGAGAAACGGCTAGTATTTATTTAAGCGGAGATGTAGAGCGAGCTCTTTCCGCACTTATACCCCTGCCCCCTCCTCACCCAAGATATTCCAGCAATACGCGGTGAAAATTCGCAATCGCGGCATCATCATCGCAGGTATAGCTGCGGAGTTGCTCGGAGAGCGCGCGTCCAACTTTTTTTTTTATTTTTTTTTTCATTCCTGGACGACTCACGGCGAATGTTGGCTCGGCCCCAGAGAGTCAGTGATAAATATCGGCCGCGATAAACGTAATTACGGCCGGGCTTTCCTAGGCCGGGGTAAATACGCGCGCTGTGTGTTGGGCCTGCGCGGAAAAGCGACAAGCGACCGTGCAAGCGAAAAATAAACTGTCCGCACTCGTACAGAGTTGCCCGTGCGTACCGCGCGTGCCGTTGTTTTATTAATCAAACCGAGAGAACGCGCTGTAAAGGTGTGTATACGAGAGCGCGTCTCCTTAACGCCTCTGCGGAACGGAAACCCTTGCTCACGAGACAGCACGGGCTTCAGCGAATTAAGGGGCAGGCGCACGCTCGAGAAAAAGAGAGAGAGAGAGAGAGCAGCCCATTGATTAATACCCGTGGCCGATGTGTAGCGATAGTTAGCGAGTGTCACGGAGCAACGGGTCCTAGCCGCGCTCCGCAGCGATGATTAATGCTTCTGCTGAGACGAAGCGAGAGAGAGAGAAACAGGCTAATCGAGCGGAAAGCAGAAATAGAGGACATCTCGCTCGAGTTGTGATGCGACGCCTCGTTACAAGCACTAGCAGCAGCTCTCTCTCTCTCTCTCTCTCTCTCTCTCTCTCTCTCTCTTGCTTGGTTTGTCGCCGAGCGCGAAATTGCCAAGGCGCGCGTTTCATAATGCGCGCGGACTTTTTGCCCGCGATCGTTCGGCATTTGTAATGAGGCTCTCTACCTCCTACTCCCCTCTCTCTCTCTCTTTCTCGCGGGACTGCCACGCACGTATATATTTTACCGTTGGTTAATATTATGATTGCCGGGAGAACTCGTTTGCGGCAAACATCGAATGAAATCGCTCGCGCTGCATATACATACGCACCGAATCGGTATACGCTGAGTCACCGCGAAAATATCGACGAATGAGCTAGGAGGGCCGCTAAATCATGCTCTAATTGGGTTATGAGTGTTATTGATTTTTTTTCAGCTCAGCCGGGGGATCGAACGTAAGCAAGACCGATGGAATTCCGGATTCGTAATCATGAGACGCGATCTGACTGAGACCGGCCGGCACCCCCTTCCCCCGCGCGCGCGTGCGTTCGCGACAAACAGTTGACGTTAATCCCCTCCCGCTTACAGCTGATAAGATCGGCAAAAGTCGGTGCTTGGGCTAAAATAAATCGGCACTCGTCATCGCCGCGCGGGGAGCAAGATCGGCAAGTAGCGAGAGGCGAGAGAAAGAGAGGTAGAGCGAGTGTGCGGTATCGCGGAGAGGAGAGGCGCGGTGTGATCGGATCAGGGGACGCCGGGGCGACGGCTCGTTTAAATCACCGGCGACCCGGGCCCCGGTCGTCCTTGCATCTTGGGAGCGCGTAACGGATGGGCCCACGCAGGAGCGAGCATTGTGAGCGAGCCTCGAGACGTCCCGTCGCGAGCGCGTGAGAAATCTGCAGCCGCGCGAGAGTGCACGTGTGCGACGTCACCCGATATCCCCTCGCGCCCGCGGCAGGACTTTCTCCCTGCGCGCAGCAGACGGAATGCACGACTGCTGGTGTGTGGAGCGCGGGGGAGGGGGCGAAGGGTGATCGGGCCCGATTGCGCAAGACTCCGATTTTTAACCTCCTCCTCCCCCGCGACAAAGAGTGAGAAAGGAAGCCGGGGAGTCTAGCGAGAGGGAGAAAGAGGGAGAACCGAGTGATTAATTGACGAGCTGTTTTGACGAGCGCGGCGACTTGTTTGATTAATAAATATCCCGCTGAATGGGCTTGGGAAGAGAAGGGAAGAGAGGGACAGAGAGAAAGAGGTGGAGAGACGCGTAAGCCGGCGGCTTGATTGCTGTTTATGGCCAATAAAACGTAAATTTTGTTAAGGAAGAACGATGATTTGACGCTTATACGACTGGATTATACTTTGCCACTGATTTGAGCTTTCGACTCAATTTTATATCTCCTGACGATCGTAGTTGTTTTTTTCTTTACTCTTTCTTTATAGCATTTCATTTGGCGAAACCTCGCCGTCAACTGTGGGAAATTTAATTGTAAACAAATTTCTAGGTAATTAACGATGCATTAGAAAAATTTAGCGGGGATGTTTCGTAATGCAGCAATTTTTCCAACGATCGGGCCAAAACTAAATAAGGATTTTGCAAGAGTAGTTAAATTATTATGAGACAAATTTGTTTATTTATACCTTGCTTTCGGTATGGTACTTAATAATTTGGCAACGGTTACAAATTACATATTTAAGTGCTTAAGCGCAACCGGTTAATTTAACGTTGCGAAAATTATTAAACGGTTAACCGTTTCTCTTTCTCTCTCCCACTCTTTATATCTGGATAAAAAGCAACGTTTATTTAAAACCTGTTTAACATTTTTTCCGCTATTAGAGCACACAATAGCGCCCAGGACATAATGGAATTCGAATTCGCGCAACAAGTTTGTAACGCCGTTAATAAAACCAATACTTAGTTGCAGCTAAACTATGTCACTTCAAAATTTTACAAGACTTTATTAAAATTTATAAGCTCAATCTTAAATATGTTATTGCAGTAGTCTCAAGGTTGCAACACGGCACAGAAGCTGTCCGTCGTTTTCTTACATAGTACAAACTGGATGTTAAGCCATCGTTACATACCCGCAAATGCCAAGGAGGAAAGCTCATTGAGAAAAAAAGGAGCACGAAGAATAAAGAAAAAAAGAAGGCGGTATAAATAAAATGGTAACGAGCAAAGGCAGAAAGTGTATCCGCGTGTCGTAGAGCGATAACTTTCCCAGTTTTCTTGGCTCTCCCTCGGCTAATGCTCGTAATAGCAACATTCATTAGTCCGGTAATCGGGGACCTATCGCATGCGATCGTCCCACGCGACGTCCCGGCGCGCGCATGCATATATATATACACACACACGCCCGCGATAGAGAGCAGATGTTGGGGGAGGAGAGGTCCAGGCTCGCGCGAGTACATTATTCTAGCAACAAGTAAAAAGGGCCTCGGGTGGGGGCGGCGATAAACTAGCAAAACTAAGTATCATTGCGAAATGGCCGCGCACGGCCGAAGATTACAAGCCTTTTGTATACGGCAAAGGAGAGGGGGAGGGGCGCGTTTAAGGTCTCGCTAGATTATCGGCGTACTTTACGCGATAAACCCACAAGCAGGCCGTGCGAGCGGCGCTTATTAAAGCCCGGCCGCGAAATATTATTATAAATTCTGAAAGCCCGCTCATATAGACTATCAGCGGGTCGCGTACGCGCTTGTGGCCTTTTATTTTTCTTGTAATCCGCGCACATATGCGCGTCGTCCCCGGGTCCCCGGACTTTATCGTGGCCGCATTACACGACGACGAAATTGTTCCGCGGTACATCAACCTGTTCCCTCCTCCTTCGTATGAGCGTTTAACGTGGTCTTTATGACTCTGCGTGTGTATGGAGAACGGTAGAGGGAAAGAGAGAGTCAGAGGGAGAAATCGCGAGAGGATGGGGGAGCGAGAGAGCGATCGGCGTATTTCCGCTTTATGGATGTCGCGAGCGCTTACGAATTTATTCGCGAGCTTATCTCGGCAAAAATTACGACTACGACACGTGCGCCGTTGGAGATAGTTTCCGGGCTTGGATATTGCTGCGCCTATACCTATAATACCGTTAGCCGAGCGCGCACGCGCGGTATCGGTTTAGCGGAAAAATCGGCAGCTACACAGCGAATGTCTGTTAATTATTCATTCGAGCGGCTGGCAAATTTTAATACGACTCGACGAATCGCGACTTTGCGCTTATTGGGCTTTATTAATGGCGCGCATAAATTAAGCCTTGGCAATGATAACAGCGACAATTGAGAGGCACGGAACGACGCGCCCTCGGCGTACAAGGCTTCCCCTACCCCTGTCCGACAGTTCTAGCAGTCTCTGCTATACAGCTCACCAGAAAAGACAGTTGGGACATGGTATTGTATTCGTAGTAAACGGAGAGAGAGAGGGAGAGAGAGAGAGAGGGAGAGAGAGAGAGAGAGAGAGAGAGAGAGAGGTAGAAAGAGCTAGAGAGAAACGAGGGAGCATGCAAGTCCACGTGTATCATCTCGGAGGTTGTCGCGGTAGCCAAGAGTGCAGAGCGTGCCCGGCGCCTAGTCGCGCGAAAACGTCCGGCGGGACTGGTGTTGCTGCTGTTGGCCGAGCATTACACGGGGCGATTAATAACGCGGCAGCGGTGCGAGCTGCTTGGCAGTTCAAAAGCCGGCGGCCAGAGATAGTAATCGGTCGTAAGGCCGGCCCGTTGTGCAGTACAGCCCGACTAAGCCGGGGACACGATCGTCGAGATGTATCGGGCTCGCGGCCCGATAAGCGTGCGGGCGCGCGCGCGCACTGTAGAAAGGGGGAGGGGAGAGGAGTAGCCGCTCGCAGGGAGAAAAAAGTCGAGAGCCGGAAAATGGTATCGCGAGCCTGGGATCGCGTCTGCACTTGACCGTTCATTTATTCGGCGTTAGACTATACCAGCCCCGCGAGTATATTGCCGCTGCTGCTACTCTCTGTGTACGTTGCGGGTTATGTAATGACAAATGCCCGGTAGCGAGAGTTTCGTTTTGTCCCTAGGAGATATTACGTAAATATAATTATATTAAATTAGATACTTCCTGCTGAATTTGATAATTAATGGGCAGCGGCTAGGGGTTTTGGTGTATAAATCAAAGAGACTGACCGAGAGCGCTTTGATAAAAATTTGATAGAGATATAAAGTCGTTTCTTTGGTTGCGTTTGGTTACATGGGGATTATTAGGGGATTAGATGTTGTGCGGCTGAAAAATTGGTCTGAAATTGAAAAGTAAAGATCGCTATCGATACCCTGACGTATATACAGGTTGATTAAAACGTAAGTTCATATCAATATCAATTAATTCATTAGACTGCCGTATTGATGTATGTAATACTCGAAGGTATTGACAATTGATCAGGCTTACGCAAAAGTATCCTTACTCGAAGTTTCACGATTTTCTCGAATCCGCAATCTACTAAGATCAACTATAAAATTTATCCAACTGTCAACCTCTCGATCTGTTTCACATCCTGTCTCGTAACTCGTCTTCTTAAAAGCAAAAAAAATTATGAAAATTTCGTAATTCGTCGGTGGTCGGAGAAGGCCTTCTCGCATCATCCGTGCAACGGCGATTAAAACCGTTTGCTAATAAGACCCGCAAGCGCGACTAATCCGCGTCTACGTTTAAGCGAGCGTAACGAGGCCCATTTAACCGAGCGCTAATTTTACCGGCGCGCAGGCGGTCGTCGTAAATTCGACTCCGAGCTACGGCGAAAGAAGCCGCCGTGTGGTCACTTTTCCGCGCATGAGGCCGAGAGCCGCTGATAAACATCGGAATTCAGGTGGATACGAAGGACGAGTGACGTGACCGTCCTCGGGATATGTATATATATGTATGTGTCGCCCTGTTCTGAAACTGGTAATTCTCTCGGTGTACGTGGGTAAAAGCGAACGAGGATGTTGAATTTGTACGGCGGCACTGCCGTTACTACTGAAAACCCGATTTTTCGTCGGCTATTCCTTATAGGGAACGCGAAAATTTTAAATTTTTCTCTTTTTCGCCACATCAAGATAAAGAAGTATCTGCACGTGAAAGGCGAATATTATCGATTCTCTTTAATATAAAAGAAAAGAAAAGCACCTGCTTAAATCTGTAAAAATCGCGATGACCTCGCATCAGGTCTGAAAATACCATCGACCTAATTGCCAGACTAAAGCAGCCATTGGTGGTAATTGCAGATGGTCCGGTACGATTGGCAAAAGGCGTAGTTCGATTTCGGATCGAGAGCTTCCGCGGAACGCGAGATCGGTTGCCCAGGAGAATCGGCAGGCCGTAGTGCCTGTGCGTGCCGCTACCATTCGCGCGCTCGGAGGCCGATCGGATCTCGAGTTTGTCCTTAGCTTTGGCTCCCTTCCTTGCTTGCGCGTGCAACTGTTACATTACTTACTAAATCGCGCCTTCTTAACGGTCGTATCCCTCGCCCTCCTCCTCTTTTTCTTTCTCTCTACCTATCTTTCTTTCTAGAGCTCTTATCTTGCTCTTTATACTCCTGTTATTAGCCTCCTCAACCCTCCCTTTCTCCCTGCCGCTCTTTGCAGTCTCTTTTCGTCGTTTCTTTGTCCGCTCGATTAATTTCAGGCCTAGTTAGCGACTCTCTGTAGTCGCTTCATTATTGGAATTGGGAAACTCGGAGGCTCGTTTTCGAGCAACATTGTAAACCGATTTCGGAAAAATTTAGAGAGTCTATTGTTCGAGACAGAAATAATTGCAAATCGTTATGTATCTTGTTTTTTCAATTACTTTCTAGAAAAAAATGAAATTTTATTTAAATTATTTTCAAAATCAAGTATGGCCTTTATTAAAAATGAGGAATTTAATTAGAATTCCAGAGACTCGATTCCCTTTTATCTTTCTTACATCTTTCTCTCTGGCGCAGCTGGCCTTTCCACTTAGCCGCTACTTCTTACACTCGAGAGGCGTATGACACAAAAGTCATTCTCTTCGAGTCTGGCTCTACAATTAACAACAAATTTGCATCGACGCGAAAATGCGCACGTGCGCGTGCGAAGAAATATGCAAGAATGCGCAGGATTCCGCAATTCAGGCTGCTGCTGCCTTTTAAACCCGCTCCCGATTATGTCCCCTTAGCCCGCGGCGCCATAAATTCGCCCTGGAAAATAAACGTACACTTAGGCCGACAGCGCTTGAAAGGCCGCCGCGCGCGTAATCCACCTAACGTGTAAGTACATCGAAAAAATAAAATGGTCCACGCGCTGGTCTCGCGCGAGACGCCGCGGCGGCGACGGTGGCTCGTGTCCGCACCTCCCTCCACTGTACTTTGTACACAAGGCCCAAAGTCACGCCGTGAGAAATACCTTCTAATGCGGGATTATTATTCCCGATCAATTTTCGTCGAGAGCCGATAATTGGCCTGCTTCGCGGAGTTGCGAAATTTCAATGCGCTCTCTCTATACCCCTCCCTCACAACGACTTGTCGACGATTTAAATTTATTTAAATTACTGGGCGTATAAAGCATATACTTAAAATTAATACTCTTTCTCTCGGCATATCGGCATCTTACGGCTACTACACTCGACTCTTTTTTTCACGCCCTCATAATTTTATTACCTTATCTACTGTGGCTAAGAGCGCTGAGGGTATATTAATATGCGTCTTGACGGACTCGGCTTTTTCCACTTATTTTTCCCCTTTGCTCGGAGACAGATTTTTCAGCTGCATAAAGTGTACAATTTTAATACCACCCAAGCTTTTTTTCCAAGTCTCGCAAAATTTACTGTTTGCATTAAAGCTAATCTCGACTTAAATAATTCAAAAAAGGATTTTTACGAAAAAACAAACTTTTTCGAAATCCCCTTATTATCGCCATAATTCAGCGGTTAAAAAGCGCGGCACTTTAGAAACATCATTTATCGAGCAAGCTGCCTAGCCGATAGTTAAGCCTCTTAGTACCTCTCCCTCATGCGCACCTCGGCCACCTCTTCCTCATCCTGTACTTTAAGCCGCGCACTTCTATACGCCCGATAGCTACGCACACATACACTCGCATACTAGTCTAGTCTGGCGAGCTCAAGTCTCTAATGAGGTCGAGCGCTCGATACTTTCCCGGGTGAGGCCATCTGGCGTGGGTGACCGTCGTCGTCGTCGTCGTCCGGGATTAACAGTTCCGCCCGCGACAGTGCTGGCGCGCAAGAAAGGCACTTAGAGAAGTGCCGCGCCTCCACGCGGAAATGCCCGCACCCGCGTGACAAAGTGCTGATTTAGCCGCACTAGGACTGCCGGGAGAAAGGGAGGAGAACGCTCTGGCTGCTCCTCTCGACTCTATGGCCTTTTTGGCTCATTAGCCGCCGAATTTATCGTCCGAGCAGGGCCGATTTTGCGAGAGAAAGAGAAAGAGAGAGAGAGAGAGAGCCCGTTATTGATTCTCCCCCACCCCCGCCTAACCTACCTGGACTCTAGTCGGCTACGGAATCAATAGAGAGATATCGGGCATTTTTCTACTGGTTCATCGACAATGGGACATTACGCGCGCGCTCGCCTGTCCTGAGTTATTCGGAGGAGCAGTCGCCTAGCAGTGAGCTTCTCCTGGGTCATTTCGTTGTTGTTTTCAAGTCGTCGTTAGGTGGCTCATTGTTGAAGCAGGAAGTGTTTTTCCTCCCAAGTGCAGAGGCCAACAAGGGGGAGGGAGAGCGGAGAGGATGTGGACTAGACAAAAATATGAAACCTGATAAATTATAACAAACGCCGGACTGGCTTTTATGAGGTTTTATGTTGGTTTTTCTGCTTTTTCGGCTTTAGCTATACGAAGCGGCATTAGAGTGGGTCGGCAAAATTAATGAAGATTTCATTCAGGCGATTAAAAGAAATAGAAAACCTTTTCTTATCGGCTTTTCTTTTTCCAATATTTTTTAGTTGCGCTCTTAACGAGTCCATTTAACCAAACCATTGTTTTGCTCCGGCCCAAAACGACATTTAAAATAAACGAACCACCGCGAGGCTTGAACGAAAAAAAAACCTCATCACAATGAAACACTGATAAATCGTTGCTAGCACATACACATACAGCTACAGCCTTACACGCCAATTAAAATCATACTTAGCAGCCGAAAAATAGCTTGGAGACCAATTGTGATTACCTGCTCTTATCACATTGCTCGGCCTGCAAGCCCAAGATGAAAAAATGTCAAATTTTAAAAGTGTCAAACAAAAGGGTATACACGGGCGGTATTTTTCTTTAGCTCTGCGCACAGCTCCAAGCAAGGAATGTACATATTTCCGACCGCGAAAAACCGACATGCGTATAAGTTACATTTCTATAATATATGCGAATGATAAATCAAACTCATGGTCGAGTCACATTAATTAGAAATCCTTTGTTCGCTGGCAACAAAGCCAACGTATAGTTGGAAGAAGGAAAAAAGCTCAGCGTTGGGTACACATGAATTGCGAAAGCAGGGGGTAGGGAGAAAAAGATAGATATATTTGAAAAATATCAAACACGATCTTTGAGAGATCGAGGAAGGCTAAGATGCGTCCCCGATATAAACTCTTTGGATTGGAAGCGTACCGAATCTCGGCCCTCCGGGCGTTACTCGCGCAAGTGTATGGAGATTCGGCTAAGAGTTCGTTTATGTCTGTAAAGCGCAGCCGGTTATGTAAGAGCGTTCACACGGGGACGCGCGCGTTGTGGGTGTTATGAAATAGATATCATGTTCCTCGGCTATTTATCTAGCCCGTAGCCCACGACAACGACGGTGACGACGACGTGGTCGGCATTTGTCCAACTAGACGTGTGTCTGTGTGTATGTGTGTTCGAGCGTTGTGCCGAAGCAGTCGGTCCGAACTTTCGCTTACGAGAGTGAGAGGGAAAGAGGAGGCAGGTCTCTTGAGTGTATGGAGCAGCGACAAGAGTGGCTGTTTCACGCCGCACACGCGCCTAGCGAAAATGCGCTTTAAGTGTTTACACCTGTATTCCTTTTTACAACGGCGCGGCGGCGGCAGCTGTGCTGATGGAAAGGGGTTATTTCAGCGTTGAACAACCGTGAGACTTGCCCGGAGATTGTGATGATTATGCGTGTTGCTTGATTAGGCGCTGTTGTTCCGTTGAGACTGAGAGTTTTTAATTATTGGCTTTGGAGCTTTGGACTGCCAAGCTTTTGTGTGTAGTGTGTTGTTGTTCTGCAAAACTTCAGTGTAAAGCTTTGAAACGCACATTTTACGAAAAATCCTTTTAATATACATCTTCATAACCCAATAAAAAATCCGCTATAGATTATAATTAAAATAGCAGTACAGCTGAATGAATCAGAAAGAAAAAAAAGCATCAGTCGCGAAAGCACGCGCAAGCTGAATGGCAGACAGAAGTCCCGTCAAGCACCAGAAATTCCCTAACTTGAAATGAATACAAATACCGAAATGAAGAGGGCCTGCTAAACGCAACATCGCGTGTCACCCGAGTACGCGGCGTTCTCTTGAGCGGCTCGACAATTTTCGCCAAGTCTTGCTGCTTCCTTACAGCTCTTTCTCTCTCTCTTTCTTTTTCTCGAGGCCCGTATTCGCGAAATGAGGTAGCGTCCGAAACGAGCGACTCGGCGTAACGGGGCATCATCGTGTGGAACGCAATGGCAATATCGAATTTCGCGTGCTACTCCCTACACTCGTCCCTCACTCGAGCTCGCGCGAAAAGTCCAAGGGAAGAGGGGAAGGGGAGAAAGGAAAACGTGCCACAGAGAGTGACTGGCTGCCGGCAGTAAATCGACGGCCGGACGTCGCGGGAGCGTTATTTTATTCCTTTCCTCATCGTTTCATCCTCGTTCTCCTGCAATGTCTTCTCCGTCTTTCCTTCGAGATCCTCTCTCTCTCCTTTTCATTCTCTGGCTTAGAGTGTGTGCGGCTCTTGCTTTTGAATTTCAACGTGCGCCAATCGTATAAGAGTCGAAACAATTATTTTTACCGCTTACTCTCGCCATATTATGCTTTTCTTTTTTTTCAATTTACTAAAATACACTGACGATTCGGTCACGAACTTGCAGGTCTGATGACCGTTTCAAAAATAATACTGAAAGGATATTGCCAATCTTATTATTTTATTTAATAATAATAAAATTTTATTCTCCATTTCCAATTCTAGCACGAGAGCGCACCTTTGCAGACCAATTAAAAGTTTGACTTTCTCAAGCTGCCGTCGTTGTAATAAATTTAACCGAAGAATGAAAAAGTATAAATATATTTTCTAGATCGAACGCGCGTGTACCATAAAAAATACTACAGCAAACGCACGTTAGAGCAAAAGAGTCGCCGCAAAAATTCGCGTCCGAAACAGCTCGCACTCATGCAAGGATCCACTTAAGACGGAGGACGAGTCTCGCGTCATCGGTCTTTGTCGCACGCACTGGTTGCTATTTTTGCGCCCAGGTGTATGAGCAGGCGCCGCGTGTGCCCCTATACCCTCTTGGTAATTGTGCGGCTGGCGCGCGCACGCACGCGTGGGCTCTCGAGCTTTACGGCCGAGATCGATACATTACGTATTATCGGGGAAGCCCCGAGAGCTGCACACGGAGTGTCCCTTCTCGCTTCCTGTTCGGCGTCGCGCGCGTGTCGGCTTGTCCGAGCTGCTTTACGGCCCCCATGGTCCGAGAGGCGCGCTTTCTCATTCTTCGCCGGATAGAGAGGTAGAGAGAGAAAGAGAGAGAGAGAGAGAGAGAGAGTCAGCTTCGCCATCGAGCTAATGGCCAATAGTTCCTATGTAACACGCGATTATTTCGAAGAAGTGCGCACCTCTCTGCCTTCTTCCTCCCTCCCCCTACCCTCTCTTTTCCTTCTCCAGGCTGAGCTCGGTCTGATTCATTGAGCCAAGGCTCTCTTTAGCCCGGCTTCGAGCCTTTTTCCTGAGTTATGAGCTTTTATGCGACTCTGAGCTCTTTCTCTGCTCTTCGCCGCACTAGCTTCTACGTCTTGTATTTCTCTCTTTCTAGTTCTTTCTTTCTCTTTCTGTACAGGGATGTGTTATACGTGCCAATTGAGCCTCGTTTAAGCTGCAATGTAAATGAAAACCCGAGCGTTGTGTATAAATAAAGGTGGGATTTAGTGTGTTACTTTGAGATGGAAATATATGTGGTTTTACCTGTAACAACCAAGAATCTTGATTAATAAGACCGAGAATAAAGTTGCCATTTCCATGCTGTCTCGCTAAACACGGTTTTTCTACTTACCAAACTTATTTGCCGCATAAAATCATTCAGCTTGTCAAATTATATCCATATTTTTCCGCTAAACCATTTTTAATATTTAAATCTCATTAAATTTCGAAGCAGCGTACACGAGAAACAATTGCGAAAATGCGCGTTGTAAAACGTTTTAAAATATTCTCGAAAAACCAAAAATTACGTCCCAGCGGAAAATGTAATAGAATCATTTGTTAGAGCCGCGTCATTGCACAAGTCGGCGGTATAGTGCAGCTTATAAAAGCTCAGACACAGCATCGCATGACTTTCAGCAATCGGGGTCTTACTTTTAAAATGAAAATCACCTTCAACGCCCACAGCCCGGTATAAGCTAAACGAGCGCTCGCGCGTCGATATGAATACGCAAGTCGATTGACCGGCGCGAAGTGGCCCACATAGACACGACATCGAGACAGCTTGACTTAAGCGATCGGTTAGAGCAGCTCTCTCGGCTAGCCTTTTCTTTGCATCTGTATAACGCGGAAAGAGAGAGGGAGCGGGAGTGTAGCCCTTTCCTGGCGCCTTCACCAGCGAAGGATGATCTTTTTTCTTGAATCTTAAAGACTCAGCCTGCACACTGCCACGTTCGTGCGGCTCTCAGCGCCTACGAGCGCTAATGCCGTAGTCAGCTCGTATATAGATACCCGCCGAGCCCGAGGACTTTTTTTCTCCAGCTGAAACATACACGCGATTGACTGGATAATTATCCGCCAGGACAATATCTTTGTTCTCGAGAGAAACACCGCGAGGCTTTCGCGCTTATTAGCTTTACGAGCATCGGCAAGAAAAGCCGATCAGTCAGCGTACGTCGTCACACGGGGACGGCGGTCTGCGCGTGTTGCTTTATCGGACGAAGATATACATTGGGGTAGCTGGGATCGGCGGCATAAGACGCGGCTCGCTCAATATTTATTAGCACTGTAAATTACGCACTATTAAGCATCGATAAAATTATTGCGAAAGCGCGCAACTGCTATATAGCAACGGCGCAGCCAGGAGCAGCGGACCGTTTAATATTCCATGTCGAATGCTATATTCGTAACAAACGATCGGCCTAACGATCTCGGTGACTCACTTTTACGCAGGCTATCTTACTGCTCGTGCCGCGCCGTATATACACGCGCGCTTTTCGCAGCAGAAACCACACACGCGACCGACGAGTTATAAATTTCTTAATGAGGAAAATCATATATGTTAATTTGAACGGTAAAATCGTTTTTAGGGCATTCGTAATTAGATTACTTCTTACGAAAATCGTGGGAATCTTGTAATATAATGTTTAGAGACTCTCAGGACTCTTGTGAGTTTCCCATTAATTTTCATATTTTTCATTTTTTTCAAACTAACGAATATTGTAGCAAAAACACAAAATCGATTTTTCAGCGTTCTCTCTCTCTCTCTCTCTCTCTCTCTCTCTCTCTCTACACTTCTGACATCACTTGCAAAAATTACTACTTACCAGCTGAAATAGCCACAGCGATCTATAACCCGAGAAAATCTAAGAAAAATCATTCTCTTCAAAGCCAATCGGGAGCGCGTCGTTACAGCGTCTCCGCATTAACTCAGCCTCCGCGTGTTCTCGTCGAGAAATAGCGGGCAAGTGCGTGACCAGGAAAGAGAGAGAGAGAGAGAGGTAGTCGCGTGCGGCGGTCATCTCCCCGCCTGCTGGACTTTCTTGCGCCAAGAAGGAGAGAGAGAAAGAGCGCGCGCCCGCGAGTAAGTTGTTCTTCCATCCATACATATACGCGCGGCGCTTGCCCTCGCCTCGGGACGAAAAATATTTTAACAAGTTCCTCCTCCCCTCCTTTAGAGCCAGCGCAGCCGTGCGTATATACGTGTACGCGTCGCGCGCGAAAATCCGCTCGCGTGCAGTCCCGTAGTTAACTTTCCCATTTCGCAATCGTCGTCATCGTCCTCCTCCTCCTCCTCTTTCGCCTCTGCCACATCGCTCTTCCACCATCCTCTCCTCTTTGTACGTATCCTTCCTAACTCCCGCACGCGCGTGACGCAATTGTGCGCAAGTCTGAACGTTTTTTCTCGCCCGGCGACACGTAATAGCGTCGTCGTGCGCTGAAATTTCAGCACCTCCGACTGACGAATACCACGGGCACCGATCAATCTCCCCTTATCACGGACTTTTTGCCGCGAGCGAGACGAGCGATGTTGGCTCGCGCGAAACACTATCCTAAAAATGCCCCGTCGCTTCTACGACACCGAACTTTTCGCGACTACGACGATGCTGGAGAAAGAGACTCTTCGAGGCTTGTGCTTCTTATGTGCCCCTAGCAAGTGTGTATAAATTGCCCGGGTAAATGCGAAACTTAGTGCGGCTAGGTAACGCTCGCTTTCGGCTATACATGGATATATGCGCAGGTTGCCTTATGTCTTGTTTCTCCCTCTTTCTCACTTTTTGTACATTGGACCTCGGTTGTTTTACTTTACTTGTATTAGATCAAGGTTGCGCAAATTTATAAATAAAAAAAAACAAGATCTGTGTCAGTTCGAGTATTGCGCCTGTTTGTTGAATCTGCCTAAAAAATTTACGTCTAATGTATATGCGTTTCACAAGATGATTGGATGTAATCGCAAATTTGAGTACATTCAATGTGGGAATGAGAAGGTTGGAATAGATATTTGTACTTTGATTTGAAATCTTACATGGCTGTTGATGTCATCAATTTCAGTGATTACAGTAATTGTGGAAAAGTAGCAGAGGCTTTCCAGTATTTGTATTTTAGTTGTTAACGTAATTCGAACGTACCGAGTTTAGCTAGATTTGTTAAACAAGCCAATTATAATTTTGGGGAAATGGAATGAATTTAATTGTTTCTCTCGATCGACGAGCAACGTATAATTAAATCTTTGATTTAATTATTCTTCAAACTGAACTTTGATTTCTCATCGTAAAAACGTTAGTTACGTCGATTATAACTTCGAGATTCATTTTTTTGCCCTCGCAGCAAGTACTTATTTACATATTTATAAACAGGCGCATATTTTATCTAAAATCAACTTCGGTGTCATGTTCGCTACAAGATGTTAATAAATAACAATTTTACGAATCAATCAAGATCAATCAGAGTCAGAGCCGCTGATTTCCATCCTCGAAATTTTTCCAAACTCGCAAGAAAACTCATTGTTCATTCCCATAGAACTGTCTTTGTCAAAAACACAGTAATTTCACTGGTTTATTCAATATCATTTCCATCAATTCTAAAGCTGAAATAACATATAATTATCTATTGCGCATTGTGTCCGAGGCAGTATAACCTTAGTGGTGAGCAAGGAGGGATAAGGAGGGCCGACGCCTTGGTACACATATTCAGGAACCTTTTCAATTTTCTAACAAGAATACCATGAAAGCCGAGAGGCCATCGAAATAAAATGGAAAAAAAACCCAAGCTCGAAGAAAACTCCAGTTCATAGCCGAGAGAAATCACGTAGACAAGTCGAAGTGAAAACAGCTATTTTCCAGACCGGCTCGATCTATACTTGCCAGAACAAACATTCATCGACTGTATATCTGTGGCTAGTGCATGCACTCCTATAACGAACGGTTGGGCGCAAGGGCTTCGCTCTGCCCTATACGCAGAGACTGTGGCGCCCAGGGGGGAAAAGTTGGCGAATCCCATTCCGTCGCTGGCTCGCGTAAAAACGCTCCCGGACAATTTCAGGTGTGGCGCACGCTCGCGCGCATTGTTTCACTCGAGAGATAGAGCGAGAGAGAGAGGAAGGCACAAAGGGGTATAACTGTATAATCCGGAGCGCGGCAGGTGATGCAGCCGATGTCCGAGGCTTCGCTCTCCAACTCGGCTCTCCTTCTCGGAAGGTATTATCGCGTGGCTGGTAAGGGGAGAGGAGGGCAGGACTGAGCAGCAGCAGTCGGAGCGCGGGCGTATAGGCTTACGCGCTTCACGGCTCTGGCACTTGCCTAATGGCAATCTGCGAAACATTACCGGCATTACCCTTTTTGTTCTGCCTACTCCTCATCCTCCTTCTTTGCTCTTCCTTTTTCGTCTCGCTCCTCTCGTCCTTCTGTACATATCATCCACGTCGCAAAAGGCGAGAATCTCCACCCTGAGAGAAGTGTAGCGCCGTGGGCTCCAAATGCTATAGTGCTCATATGTAGAGACAAGAAAAAGGACTTCTCTCTCTCTCTCTTTCTCTCTCATTCGTTATTTTCTTTTTATTAAGATTTTTTTGGCGTAGCTGAAGTTTACGCCCACTCTCAGCGCCGTTTACGTGTATGTAGAGAGACAGGAGACGGATGAAAAGAAATAAAGAAGAGAAAATAGAACGGGCAGTGTTGCGATTCGTGTGATTATGGTGGTTTCAGGGAGCATAAAAAAATTATTAAATTATTGGAGACATTTTTGATGAATAATTAGCAATTCATTTTCTAAAACAATGAAGGTTTATAAATGAATAACTAGTTAATTTTGTGTAAGTTGTCGCAAAGAATCGTGAGGCAAAGACTCGTTACATTTAAATTATTTCACAATGGTCGACAATATAAAAAATAATCTTCGAGAATGAAAAATAATTACCAATTAGGTCAGATAGTTTATAATTTTTCAAGATACACCATGGCGATTTAATTACATGGTAGGCTTTTGAAAGGCTTTTCATGACTTGTTTTATTGATGCTGTTCACTGATTAAAATGTGTAATTCTAGTCAAGAATTATATTCATTTAATTAAATTTCTGTTTCAGCGTAATTAGGACAGCTCGATATTGATGCCATTGATTCGTACTTTACATATGCAAATTAAGAGTACGCAGTGGAAATTATCAACAAGTTATTTTGTCTGCGAGTTAAGGTAAGAATTTGATAAATCTCTTTGAATTTGTCCACTGAATATAATAACAAAAGCATTGTTGCTAAATATCGAATTTATATAAGAAAATTCTATGATTGTATAATATTTTTTAATTGGTCTCCCCGCGTCAAATATACCTAATTAGTGATAAGAAATTCATTAAAAAAAAAGAAAAGGAATAGGTGAAGTTTGTAAAAAGTAGAATGAAGTAGACAGTAGGCAGGTCGAGAGACAAAGACTATTTCAAATCTTCTTGGCAAACTCAAGAGAGAGAGAGAGAGAGAGAGAGAGAGAGAGAGAGAGCAAGAGAGTCGAGAAGCAGAGCGATATATTACTCGCGCGGTCCCTGACACCTCACCTGCCGCTTCTTCGTGGGTGGATAGCTGGGTGCACTGGCTGCTCTCTCTCTCTCTCTCTCTCTCTCTCTCTCTCTCTCTCTCTTTCCAGAAGGCCCCCGGGGTTTCTCGCTCTCCTTCTCCACTCCTTTTCTCGCAATAAAGCGCAGCTCGCGCACACTGACGTCCCGCTGCAGAACCGGTGCACACGTCTTTGTGTATGTGTAGGGTAAGGGAGAATATACAGGCCGGTCCTCTGGCTCCCACCCATCTCGGACTCGCGAGAGCATTCTGCTCCTGCTGCTGTTGCGCGAACAATGAAAGAAGGGGGAAGGGGGAAGCGGAAAACGGCCGTGCCGAAACTCGTAAACGCCGCTACCGCCGTTGCTCCGTGTGTAGATGAGTGTGTATATGTGGTTGCTCGGTCTTCCGAGACGAGATTATCCTGGCTGTAGGAAAGAGAGAGAGAGAGAGAGAGAGAGAGAGAGAGAGAGAGATGTATATCGCGCATTTTCAAATAATTTTGTTTGCATTGTTTTTACTTTTTCTTGTGATTCCTTTGGATAATTTCGGTTTTTCGTCATTGTGTGTGACATTGTTTAAGAAAGGGTGGGAAAAAATGCCAGAGATGAAGCTAGTATTGAATTAGACTGAAATTGGTTGTTTGATTTTACCATTGGAAAAATAGTCAGAAATTTTAATAAAGTATTGATGAACGTAGAGTAGTATAAATTATTAGTTTTTAGACTATCAAGAATGAAAAAAAGCGTTTGTCTAGTATCTCATAAAACATTTATCGGAAAACAATATTTTCAAACGTCAATAGCTGAGACACAATCCTTCTAACAAATTTACTACTATTCTTAGTCACGAGTACACCAGGAGCAGTAAAACTAAACTACACTGGTGCCAGTATACAGTCCGCGACCTCTACTGTCAAAGCAACAACCCCGAGCTGTACCGTGAACGAACTAAAACCAAAAATAGTAGTTTTCACACGAGGCCAGTCAAGCAAATTCAAGTACGCTCATAGAGTATGAGCTCAATTGGCATCGCGTCGCGACTCCACGCCAAAAGAAAAGAGGGTGCAAGAGGAGAGGAAGGGAGAGGAGAGGGGGTTGAGGCTATAAATTATGCACTCTTTCCCAGCGGCCGGTGCCCAGCCCTCCAATAACTCATGCATCGAGAGCTATAATGATATTAAAGTCATTTTAATTTTATCGCTGCCCCCCCCCCTCACTCGAGCAAGAGCGAAAGAGAAATAGCGAGAGGTAGAGGGCGGAGTGGGGCCAGGGGGGGGAGGGGAACGAGGGAGCGCGCTTGCTTATATCGCCGAGCTCCATCTGCTCACAACACGTCAGTGCCTCAATTTATGCATCGGCGCAGGGACAAAATGCTGGCGCGAAGTAGGCGACGGCCACGGGCTCGAAGGAGAAAAGCCAGATACACGAGGATAAGTCGCGGGAGAGGCCAGGGCCTACACGGCCCCCTCTCTCCCTCCTCTTCTCTCGCGGGCGACTCTACTCTCGCTCGACTCCAAGCCGTATATTATCTGAGCGCGTCGCCAATATAATATTATCGCAAATCGGCTATCTCTCGCGCGCGGTACGCGACGAGCCTCCAGGATGAATGACTGAATAGAGAGATACGGACCTGAGGCCTCTCGATGTCTCCTCCGCTCGGCCGATTGCCTCGATATGACCTATGATCGCGGAAAAACCGGCGGGGCCGGCTTATAGACCTATTTCATGACTTGCTACGTACTCTCCGTTCTGTCGTTAAAGCTTTTTATATTTTATCTTTTATTGTATTATTTCTTTGTATGATCCCACTGGTGATTCTACTCGACTATTTTGGCAATAGATTTTCAAGTAATGGAGTAATCCAGTCAATATTAAGATAGTAACGACATATTTCTTTTGCATCTTCCACAAAATCAAAATTCATTAATATTATTAGTGAAATAAAGGCACTAAAATTCTTGAATTAACGACTTTTACGACAATTGATAAGTCCCTAGGAATCGATTACATCTACCTCTTATTCTTATTATAACACGTTGAACGGCAAGCATAAAACCAATCGATCGTGAACGTGTCGCAATGTCACAGTGTCACGTAATTCCACTTGATGCGTCCGATTATCCATTCCCTATTGAAGCGTGTTAAGATCGACGAGTGCGCGAGCAGCCGCGGAGAAAAGGTCGCGGATTATCTACGGTCGCCATAATTCAACCGGCTGGTAAATTAGGGGCCAGCATCGTTCGTCATGCCCACCAGTGACGTCAGTTCTCGCGACGAAAATTGCCGATCTTTCTTTCACGTCTCTCCTGCTTTGTTGCTCGTAGTTTCACAGGTCCACTTTCGAACTTGGCTGAAGGTGTTTGCCAACCAATCTTTCGGAGGAGGATAGACATTTTCCCGAGTTCCCGTGAAGCTTTTATCTGCCTTCGGCTGATTGATCGCGGAGTAATGATCGGCAAGTGGCAAAAATCGGCCGCAAGACTACGTTGCAAGCGATATAATTAATGCGCTAACTTTACGGGAGAGATACTGCTCTTTCTCTGCCGCGATCTTCTCGCAGCAGGTATAAAAGGCAAACGTAGAAGCGGTTACGTGATATCCTTTCAGTTCCGCGTCATTTTCCAAGCTCGCCTCGAAAGAACAATACGGTCTCCCCCATCGAGTCTCTGCCGAGTAAACACCGTAAATCAGAGTGGCGTGAAAACACGTCTTTTCCCTCGTCTCAGTCTCTGGTGTGTTGATCGGCATGCCAGAAAGCCCGCGCGGATTCCGGACTTGTCAAACGCTCCGACGCGCAGACAGATGTGCCTTGCCATCTTTGTGGATTAAACGGGTCAGACACAGCGGTTTCGCGCGCAAGTTCCCCATATATGTGCCTTTCTCCTTGCGCGTGTCTCTCTCTCTCTCTCTCTCTCTCTCTCTCTCTCTCTCTCCCCCGTCTGCTCGACTCTCGGTCTCCCTTCTTTCAAGCGTTTTATACCTTACTGAGATGCGGCTTTGATTTCTGCGTACTTTGCGACGCACGGAAAGAACTGAGAGAGAGAAAGATGTGTATCGTGGCGTTGAGTCGTTTACACGCTCTTAACGTCGCCAGGGGTATGTGCGGATGGATGAAGAGAGAACGATCTCGCGCCTGTACACATTTGATACGGGTATACATTGTGACTTTAAAGACAAATGACGTTTGCTAATCTGAAGAAACGTCGAGAGACTTACTTAGTAAAGCTTTGCCCATAGTGTCGCTTTTAAAACTGAAAGCACCGATCTTATAAGAATTACATATACGATATGTGACTTGATTACGGATTCAAGTGTAACATTAGCGCGGTAGTTCATCGGTCTTCACGATCGTAACATCACACGGTGCGTTATCGTTAATTCACAAGCCCGGTGAAACCGACACAGCTTTCAACTTATCAGCGATACGATTAATCCGGGTTGCTTGGATATCGGGGATGGGAGAGGGGGGATGAATGTCATAACAAAAAAAAAGAAGACTTTAAAAAGTCCCGGTGAAAGCCGAAAAAAGCGAGTCATCCGCCGATAAGCGGGACGATTAGCGGTAGATAAGCGCAGAAATTCGGAGCTACGCAAAAGACGCCGAAAAAGGAGGGGGTTGAAGGGGGGGGGGAGAAATCAGGTAGAGGCTCTACCGTAGAGGCCCCTGAGGACGCGCCGCTGGGAATTTCGCGCATGCACTCGGCCTCGGCGCTATCGCGATGCGCTCGAGAAAGAGAAAGAAGATGGGGTGGGGAGAGGGGATGGCAAGGAAAAGGCAAGAGTCGCGATACCGCAGGCAAGGCATGGGACAAGCGGTCGCGGGACACCTGCGTGACATTTCATTAAATGCCGCGGCAGAGAGACACTTCCACGCCACGTTCACCTTCTCTCAGTCATGTAAGGGAGAAGGGGTAGGCCGGTGTGTGAGCGCACGCGATAAAACGCGCAGGGACGCATATTGCGCCGGTAAAAGGACAAATACGCCGAGAGCGACGTCGTCGTCGTCGTCGTCGGTCGCACAAAGTGGATTCATTACGCGAGTGCAAGGCGCGGAATCCACGCTTGCTCTCTCTCCGTTTCTCCCCCCTCACCCCGTTTCTGGCGAACATTTGCATCGAGCGATGTTTTTGCATCTGCGCCATTCGCTCTCGGCTTCCTTCTCTCGCGCGCGGTAGCGATATCCCCGCGCGTATAGCGAGCGAGAGGGAAAGAACGAGCGACGCGCGAGTTCAAGTCGGACACATTAGTAAGCGTCCTGAAATGCCGTGGGACGCATTTAACATCGGTAAACGGGTCGACGCTCTCTCTCTCTCTCTCTCTCTCTCTCTCTCTCTCTCTCTCGACGCTCTCTGTGCTTGGAGACATAAAATCCGAGTCAGTCCCCTCTCTCTTTCTCTCCTTCCCCCCTGCCGAAGTTTTTTTCTGCGCCGCTTCGGCTCTTTTCTCTGTTCTGCCGAAGTATGCGAGCCCACGTAATTCCGCGCGTTTTATCCTGATACCCCCTCTCTGACGCACTTGTGTGCGCGGCTCTTTGAGAGACTTCGTCTACGACTTTGCCTCTTAGCAATGGGATATATTCTACGCGCTCGAGTAATTTGTTGGCGCGTCGGTACAAACTTTAGCTCGCGCCACGACTCTTGTTTCTTTTCCAAAGACTGTTATTTGATTCTAGCCCATACCTGCATTTTATTATAATTCATTCGAATTTCACGCACCTATTTTCGTAAATCTTATTCTAAAATCCCGGAGCAATGATGCAGTGCCAAGAGATAAAAGCAAATTTGCATGAATAGTCGTAGTGTTGTAGTCAGCTTCCGGTTGCCGTGTAGTCCCCTCGAGTAGTGGAAGGTGTCTGTCCTTGTCTGACTTGTTCTACTGTCGTCGTAAGGTATACCGCGCCGTGCAGCTTCCGCGTCGCGCGCGAGTTTCAATACGGTAGTCGTAGATGTAGGAACGCATAAATAGGGATGGGCGTGGGTAATTAAAGATAGTATCGTCGGTATGGTGCGTGTCGCCAGGCTTACGGTCAACGTAAGACCGAGAAGTCTTCGGGCGCGGCGATCATGCGCGCGGCCTCAAGAAATCGAGGGGGTGAAAAGAAAGAGAGAGAGGCGCAGGAAACTATAACGAGCAAGCAAGCACTGGCCCCGGACAGCAGCAGCAGTCGGCTTACGAAATCGCTGAGCAAAGAGATAAGTGCAGGAAGATAAACCGAGAGCGCGGACCCGCGAGGCTGCCCTTATCAACGGGTAATCCGGTGATTTAGCGACACGTGGCCGCTGCTCCTGCCGCCGGGCAGCTAGCTCGCTCGGGCCTCGCTTTTTCATTTACTTTTCTTTCTTGTATTGCTTTCCTCTCTCTTTACAGCGTTCTGTTGACTCTAATTTCTGGTCGGGAATTTTTAAAACCCGAAAGGACCTCGTTAATTTTGATAAACGAATAAATGCTTCGATGAGCTTTGACTTTAACTTTTTCTTAAAAATTCGCGTCTTACGATACTCAGTAGAGATCCGCAAGTGATAGTCGCGTCTGGAGGATGCATATAAGTCAGAGGGGCAGTCTTTCTAGTCTTATATAGTCGAATCGCCGAATAAAGGGGAAGTACAAGAGTCGATATTGGAGGACTCGTTTTCTCACGTATGCTCGTGCGCCGGTAATTAAACTCCGAAATTCTCTTGGCGCGCCACGCGAGAAAGAGAGAGAGAGAGGCAGAGCCAAGGTAAAGAGGGAGAAAGATGCGGCCGACGCTCACGTGCTCGAGATCAACCAAGAGTAGAAGAAAAGAGGGGGGGGGGTGAAGGGGCTGGGAGCCCGGGACTTTTTAGCGAGTCGGTGGACGAGATCGCGCGAGATTCGAATAGGCTCTCCCTCACCCCTGCCCGCCCCTTAGTCTCCTGCCTCGCCATAGATGCCCTTCTTTTTGCCTTCTCTTTTGGGCTCCCCCGGCAGCACGTGATTGGAAACACGCTTGGGCATCTAAGCAATGAGGATTTAACGCCCGATAAGCACGGGCTCTCGCGTTTCGTTATTCCTCTGTCCTTTTTTTCCTCTCTCTCTCTCTCTCTCTCTTTCTCTCTCTCCTTTGCCTTCTTCTGCTTCTGCTTGTCTCTCTTTCTTCTCTTTAACTTTTTAGCCGTGAATTTCAGCTGCCGCTTTAGAGTTGCACTGCCTGGTTGCATGTGCTCTACGAGAAACACAATGCGCTGACTGCTATGTTGCCGTTGAATAAACAGGGCCAGGCTCTTTTTTCTCTTTCTTTCTCTCTCTCGTTCGTTCTCTCTTTCCCTGTCCAGCTTAGGAATAAATTGCGGTAATATTCTTTTAACGATTGAGAAGCCAACTGGAAACGGCCCGCTGGAAAAGTACGGCATTGTTTTTCTTATATAAATTTATATGATCACGAAAGCAAACGCCTTAAGTGGGCGTTTGTATGGACGTCGCGAGCAAAAAAATTACTCAATCTTTCTTACTTGTCGATTTTTTTCTTTTCTTCACCTTCAGTGCACATACATCCTACTTTCTTCGCTCTTAATGTGAGCTCTTAAACGTCTTTCATTCGGCTCTACGTTTAAGTAGCTTATTATTCTACTTTCCGGAAAAAGACAAAACTAGAATGAAAAACAAACAAATGCAAAGGGAAAAAAAAATATCAATTTCTCTCGAAGAGCATCCCGTCGTTCATCCGTTTATCGCGGACGTATCCGATGTATCTTGCGCAGCGACGTCCCAGAGAAATTCCAACGGTCAAAGGCGAATTATCGAGTAATCATCGTCGCCGCAAATAAAACAAGAAGCCCATTCCACTCATACGGATAAAGTAGAGAGAAAGAGAGAGAGAGAGAGAGAGAGAGAGAGAGAGAGAGAGCACATCGTCAGGACCCGTGCAGTAGTTGCCTAGCGCTCGAGGATAGCAAGCTATTATAAGAGTCGAGGGGGCGAGGCATATCCTCTCGCATAACCCCGCAGCAGCATACCTCGGCCGATCCGCGGACACTCGATCGTCCTCGTCCTCGTCGATTACGTTTAGCCAGAGGGAGATGGGGGGGGGGGCTTGCGCGGTAGAAAGAGATAGAGAGGGTCAGGATAGGCGGCACGTGTATATTGAGCCATCGTGGATCGCGCAAGCAACAGATCCGGGATATATACCGGAGACGGGTGAGGTACCAGGGGCAAGGGGTACCCCGCGCAGCAGCAGAAGCAGCAGCGGCGGTCCATAAAGCGGAGCGCGCGCGCCCCGGCAGCCGCGGCTTCCCGGCACACACGGCACGTTAGAGCGCCATTATTTACGGCGCGGGACACTGGCGCGCGCGCAGCTTTATTGCCCTGACTCCCTTTTCCTCTCTCCCTCTCTCTCTCAGTTTATGCTTCTTCGGTTCTTTTTGCAGTTTGGCCGAAGGAGAGTTGGCATCATTTTTCTCTTATTTGAAAGAGAGAGAGAGAGAGAGAGAGAGAGAGAGAGGGCAGCGGTTTATGTATCGTCCGCTACTCGTGTATTTCTCTCTCTATTTCTCGTGCGGACGCGCGCGATATTTTGAAAATGCCGGGGCTCGCCGGAGAGATATGGCGCTGTCGAGCTTTGCGCTACGAGTTGCTGCTGCTGTAACCGCCGCCGCCGCTTACGCTGGAAAAATTGAAATTAACTGCGCCGTAATTATTATGAGCGTGTAATGGACCGTAGAGAAGCAAGGGAAAAGGGATGTATTCGTGAGTGACATAAAGGGGGGGGGAGACCCCGGAGAGAGTTGGGGGCTTAATGAAATATCGTTTAGTATAGCGAGAGATTGCATCGAAATAAGTCTAATCTCGGTTTACATTGACAAATTTCGTCTTTCCGCGCTGGTTAACCTGCGAGCTTGATTATGCTCGATTATGGCAGCTGTGACTGCGGGCCTAATGTAAGGTGGATTTTCTCTGGATATAATTTATGTTTACGGAATTGGCGCTAAAAATGACGTTACAGCTCCTGAAACTCACACACAAGCACATACGTTCTCACTTGCGCTGAATTTTCATATATGTGTATAGGTATATACCGACGATGGTTATATCTATCGCGTTTTCTCATCTCTCGTTTACATAAAGTTTCTCGATTCCAATAACTAGAGCTCAGCCGGGTATGTAAACCAATAACGGAAACATACATAACACACAGGCCATTTGCAGAAAGCAAAAATAATTACAGACGTTCTTATGGAGTCTAATTAATTTATCACGTTTTATCTCTGGTCGTATACAGGCTGTATGTATATGCTATTCCGTTGCAAAGTAAGCTAATAGACCAAGAAATCAATAAAAGCAATAATGAGAAAGCCATATAGCGAAACAATTAAAGGGGATGTACCGACTGACAATAGTCTCCAATAGACATTGGAGCTCCCATAACGACGTGCAGTCGTACACAGTGCTCTCGGTGCGCGAGGAAAATAAACGACGACGTTAGCCGCGCGCGCGCGCACACAATAAGCAAGCGAGCGGTACCGTAGCTGCCGCTCTTTCTCTCTTTCTCTTTTGCAAGCCCACATATCCCTTCAAGTAGTAGAGGAGGGAAAAATGGGCAGCAGCAGCAGCAGCAGTCCGACACAAGAGGCTCGTCTTATGGCGGCATGTAAGGTCCCGGCGCTTCTGGCGCTCTGCCTCGCTCGACGCCCACGAGCCGAAGGTCAGGCTTGTGCTCTCTCTCTCTCTCTCTCTCTCTCTCTGCATTGTGCCCTCCCCCCTGGCCCTCTCTTTACAATGCTCCGACTGTGCACTTTCTTCCGGATGTTACCTGTGCCCAAGCATATCCGAACCCTCCTCCTCCTCGCGGGGCTGCCTCGTTATTATCATATATTGCTCGGCATGCGATTTATCTTGCCTCACGTGCGTGCGCAGGCTAACATGCTCCCTAGGCTGATTCGTCTTTCGATTTACCTTCTGATTGTTCGTTATTGTTCAATTGATAGTTCAAGTTTTTTTTTTATTTTGGTAATTACTACAAATTATTATAGCGTACTTTGGTAAAAATGGTATCGAAGGAAACGGTATATTGGAAGAAGAAAGTCTAATTTCGTGTCACTTTAGTATTATTTCATGTTTTTATATTACTTGTCATTCCAGGAACACAACTAAGTAGAGAGATAATAATATTTTTATACAGCGTATATCTCTACTTTCAGTTCAGAATAGTGAGAGAATTAGCATGGAAATTCGACGAACGGGAAAGTTAAATCAATTTTTGTTTCAATCCGTCCCGATATCATTCGAAAAAAGGTACAATGTAAACGGCACGAAACCAATTTGCTACCGGCAACTCTATATCGATTATTCCAGAAGCGACTCGAGATAATGGAAAACCTAATCAGGCAAATTCGAAAATCTACACACACACAAGAGAGAAAGAGAGAGAGAGAGCACCTCGCTCTCCCAATAAATCACAACAGACGTAATCGGCTACTTGCAATCATTACTCCATCTCCGAAATACCTCGGGAGAGCGAAAAAGAATTCCGCATGAGCTTGCATAACCACACATACCCCCGTACGCTATCTCAAGCTGAATAAAGAAAAAAAAAGAAGTTGGAAAAAAGTCATCTGAAAATTTCTCTTCCGCAAGACCAAAATAGCACGACTACTCGCGAGAGTTGAAAACTTCTCGTACGGCAGAGGCAGATTATTTCGCGTAACACACAAAGCTCGAATCTCATCAAGCGATCCCGCATGCAAAATTCCAAAGGTCCATCTCTCTGCGGGAATCAGGCTGAAAAAAAACACACATAACCCAGAGAATAGCGCGATGTCGCGATGGACTAGTAGGAGCGAGTGGTAGAGGTCAGCCCGCAGCGATCGCGAGTCACGAATATCGAGACACAGCAGCGAGCAGTAGTACGTCTGGTGCGCGGTGGTAAGAGGAAGGCTTCGCGATATCTCCCGCGGCGCGCTCGACACGCCGCTTACGTGGCTGCTGCTGCGCGGCTATCCGCTTATACGTACGTGTGCCGTCTGAATACGGGAGAGGCGCGTTCCCGGGGCGTGTGAACGCTGTGACATACGCGCGCCAGCCCGTGTCGCTTTCCTTTAATCGCCTCGTTGTGGCGACCATGGGGGGAGAGGCGCGAAGGAGGCGGCGGGCGGGTTCTCTCTCGCATGCGCCGATCCTTTCTCCTACGCCTGGCCCACGTAACGCGTCGTTCGTCTTCTCTCGCAGGCCTCTCTTGCCATCGTAGATGTGCATGCACGTACACGCTGCGTCTCTCATTGTTGGCTCGATTGTGTGCCGGGACGCGCGCGCGCGTGGGTGTTCTCGAGGAGCGCTTGCCGCGCCGGGCAGCTTCTGCTCCGCGCGAGAGCTGTGTATGTAATCGATGGGAGTCGAACGCAAGCTGATTACCGGCCGATCTATCGTTTATGTTAATGAGGAGAAGCTGGCATTACCTGTCGATGGCTCTTTAGCGCTCACGGCTTTTTTTGGTTGCCCTGCCAGCTTCCAGTCTCCTCCTCCTCCTGCACTTGCATTGTTCGACAGCTGGCTTATTTGACATACCGACACACGCGCGCGCTCGGGCTTTCGGCTTTGACTTAATGATAGCCTTGCTTTTGATATGATAATAGCCAGGCTGTATACGTATATCGTGCGCACACTTATACGTATTCGCGTACCCTATAAATTGGTGTGTATCACTCTTGTTTTACTGTAAAACCAACCAAATTCATTTACTTCGTTTTTTTCCTTTCTGTACACCGAAGGAACACGTGCGAATAAGGGTATTATGCAAGCGGGGAAAAATAAAGTGTAGACCCAAAAATCTGGCGGAAATAAATTAAACTTCCAACGGTAAATTTCCTGACAGCTTACACATTTAACATTGGCTCTGAATTTTTGGAAAAGCAAAATTAAATATATATCGCCGAGCTGATATAAAAGCTCGAGATAAGCCAGCTGGTGTACTTCCTCATTAATTTGTCTCGCGCAATTCTAATTCGAAGCGTCTTTCACTTTTCCAAACCCCCTTGTCACGAGCTGTGAATCAAAACTTCAAGATACACCCTATGGCCTCCTTCTCTCAAGCAATACTCCAAACGTCACTTATACTACACGCCCAAGCCCGTAAGAGACGATCAAGATTCCAAGTCGAGCGAGACAGTAACGTATAGCTATCCAAACGAATCGCAGCGCCAAAGGAACGAGGAAGCTACTATTTAGAAACTAAAGCACACGCTCGCGCTCTAATTCCTTTTTCAATTTTCTCCCCCCCCCCACTAGATAGATAGAGGGAAAAATTTCCAATTGCCATGCCAGAGAATGATGCTCAAGACACGACAGCGACCCTCTACGGTCTGCTCCTTCCGCATATTCATGACCCGAAGTCACTGTGGCCTGTACGTATATATCTGTTTAGCGCTCGTGCAAATCCAAAGCGTTGAGTGTGTATATAGCGTATAATGCGAGTGCAAGTGTAGCGACTGGGCCCGCATAGACTAACTGATCCTCCGTCTGCTATAAAAGCAGGTCAGCACGAAAGAGAAAAGCAGGCCGTCGAGAGGGAAATATTGTGTGTGTGTGCCAATGCAGGACTTGCGATCTACATCTCCCTGTCTGTGCGGGGCAAAAAAAATCTACTTTTAAAATACAATGCATATGAAAATTGACAAAAAAATCATTGAATTTAGCTCTATAAAGTTGTTGCAGCGGTGTGTCTATACTGTAAAGAAATAATAAACAAACTGACGAAAGGTCACTTCCGCAATCTTCTTATACCGCAAAGCTAATTCCAGTGAATATTCATTAACGATTTTTTCATATAGGAAGCGAGATGAACCCGATAGGTTGAACTTGAATTTTAAAATCAATGAACGGAAGAAGAAGAGGAAGAGGAGGAGGATGAGGCAAAAAAATTCTCGTATTTTATGAAAACATAACTGTTTCAGTAGTCATCGTTAATTAAACGGCCGGCAAAAATCGGTCCCTATCGGGGCCTACGTAGACGGTGCGCATGCAGGAACTTTCCAAATTACCGACGTATTACTTATTCCCTTTTACCCATTAGCAGAGCGTCCAAGCGCGGGCGCGCGAGAGAGATCTCTCTCAAATCATTAATTCATCAAAATAACTTATTCCGTTAAACTACCGCGCACTGCAGCGCGGGCGCGAGAGAAAGAGAGTCTCTCGTCTTCCGCCGCCCTGTACAGCCGCCATACCGAGGGTCCGCGCCTGAAACGCATCTTAATGAGTCATTAATTACGCTCTTTCTCTTTCGTGCTCCCTCTCTCTCTCTCTCTCTTCGTCCAAGAAGGGGGGGTGTTCTCTCGGGCGCGATTTTTCTCACCTGGCAAGCCGACGACCTCACTCTCCGTGAATGCGCATGAAATCAGAGGACGACGCCGGCAGCAGCAGCGGTCATCCCGTACGGACGGGAGCGTTTGCAGATCCCTCTCTGTGCGTCGCTAGCCTCCTCGACGCGGGACGACACCGGCCCGTTAATCAGTCGATTCACCGCGAAGTGAGAGAGAGAGAGAGAGAGAGAGAGAGAGAGAGAGAGGTATAGAGAGGGAGAGGCTGTACGCCTCGGCCGCAATACGATCGTCTCGGAGAGAAGGATCGCGGAACACGCGGAAGCGTCCACGCGGCCGCCTGGTGAGAGAGAGAGGAAAGCAGACAGGGTGTGTAGAAGAGAGGAGGGGCGGAGGAGTCAGGAGATAGAGCCGCGTAGCTGCGCGTAAATACAGCGCAATCGGAGACGCGGCAGCCCGAGCGTATTTCACTAATTTTTCCAACGGACGCGTAGCTCGCACATGCGCATTTTTAATTGGCCGCCGACCGCGAGTAGTAGACAGAGAGGGAGAGAGAGCGTCCTGGCGCAATTTGCCGCAGCGCCGAGGCCATAAACGCGAGATAAGCGCAACGAGCTCGCTGCTGCCGCTGCTGCTCTCCTGCCGCTGCCGTTGCTGCGGGTCTAACGACTTTTCATATTGCGGCCGCGTAAAAGATCAAAGTCCCCAGTGGCCGCGGGAGAGCGTTTCTCCCATCCCTCTCCCCCCCCCCTTTCCACCTTCTTTTTCCACTCGATTTTCTCGCGTAAAGCGCGCGCACTCGGCTCATTAAGCACTGATGCCGCGTGTCCACGGAATTTTTCAATATCTTATATGCCTTGGCTATACGTACACTTGTACTATACCTATGCCACTGGCACTGTGGATGATCCTGCGCATACAGCTTGAACCGTTAGCTCTCGGGGTCGCGTCGTTCGGACATCCAGATATCGTGTAGGCTGGGGTGGGGGGCGAGGTGAGGGGGCACCTGACGTGCACTCCGCTGCGAATTATGGTAATTGGCATAAGCGCAAGCGGGACTAATTACGCAGAAATAACAAGTGCTTTTCTCTCTTTTTATCCTCCTTCCTTTATCGCGCACCTAAGCTTCTAAGCTTACTTTTTGCTCTTATCCGCGGCTGGGCGTTTTGCGCGATTCCATTGTTGAAAGCGATGCGCGCCGCCGCTACTCCTGTGGGGGTCGCGCGCAGCTAGTGGAGAATAAAAAGCCAAGCTAGCGGGGTAGTGTTATTAGACTGGCGTTATTGGATCATCAGCCGGATAATCGATCTTGATATACCTCGGGCTTCTGACTCTTCCACTCCTTTCTCTCTTTCTCTCTCTCTCTCTCTCTCTCTCTCTCTCTCTCTCTCACTCACTCACTCGTTTCGTTTGTTTATTTTATGCAGCTCGTAATTCAGCTCCAGTGTATTCAGGGACGAAATTGTGTTGATCCGCTGTATATCCCACTACCTCACGCATATAACGTCTGAGAATCGATTTACGATACTCGTTAATAATTTTTCGATTACGTCTCTACGATTCAGTTTATAAAAATTATTGAGCTTCTTTTTTAATAAGCTATCATTATCCTGCTTTTGTCTGTGTGCGCGCCTGTGCACGCTCAGCTCATACAACGTCCGGTGTATCCTTTACCAGAGGGTCAATGTTTGACGTACGAGATGTTCCACGTCAAACACAAACATAAGTGCATAATTTCATTAAGAATAAATATCGCGCTGAAAAATAGCGCCCAAACGTTATTATTAAATTTTAATTATTCCATCCTACTTTATGTATACGAAGACTAGCTAAGAGTATAGAGTAAGCGTACACATATTGTCATCGTCATCTTTTACTATCCATTGTACGCGTTTATCGTGAGAATAATTCATATACAGTCGTCGCGTAGAAAAGACAGTTTCTGCAATAACAATTACACTTGTTCGTAAACCGTAGCTAATAACAACTTGACGTCATGCACGTCGAAAGCCCCCCAACAACCACCAATTAAAAGTAATTCTCCATAGCATTATAAATTACAATAATGCACGATAAATAAATATGCATAAGTACAGAGAGCGCAGCCCAGCGAAATCGTAACCAGCCAATCTTTGCTCCATTCGTGTAACAACACCCTATAGCCACGCACGTGTATTAGATAACTCCCGTCTCTTGTTCAGAGTCGCCGTCGAAAAACCTGCCAGCTGCGCACAATAACAGCTCGATTCTCAAAGTCTTGGGCGATTTGAAATCCGATCGTCCGACTACGTACTTAGCGTGAATATGATTTACTTCCGCTCCTCCTCGAGGGCCTCTCTCTCCCTGTAACGCTCAAGTGAGCGTCTGTCGTAACGCGACAACGAAAAATCTCCCCGTTGCGCGTGGGTCGACATCTCGGACCGCCGGAGGCTGGTGTCGCAAGCGCGCCGCTCCCCCGTCGGTCCCGCTTATAAACATCTTGTAAATCTGTCCAGGGGCGAGCAGCTATCGGGTCGGGCGGATTAATAACGCGATAAATTTCACGCGGCTATGACAGCATAAGGCTACACTGCGCTGGAGATTGGCACGGGTGTCTAGCCACCTGTGGGTGGCAGACGAAGTAAAGCTCTCGAGAGCTCGTTAACGGGCACGCCGGAAGACAGACACCGAGCCATTAGGAGAACCTTTTTCCATTGTTTTTCTTTCTAATCCTGATAATGTGAGCTGCGTTTGGTTGGGATTAATGCGCTTTTCCAGCTAAGTTTTGTTCTAAACTACGACCTTATTAATAATTTATCTTGTGTTTGATCATGTAAATTTCTGAAATATTCCTCATACCGATCTTAACGAGCACTTGACGCCGCGCGTGATAACAAGAAAAAAAATAAGGCGTAAAAGTGAGTAGACACTCGAGTATGTGTGTTGTCCTTAATAGTTTTTTAATGAATCAAAACAATCCGTAGTAGGAGCGGTGGTCGGACCGCGCGCTAAAATGTCCAGATCGTGAAACAGGGTTAAGTGCCGGGCAGTAAAAACGCTCTATTAACGCGAATGTGTTTTTAGAGCGACGTGGGCGCGAGCAAGCCTGTATAGCGAGTGACAAACAGGCTAGGGACGAGTAATGTACACTTGGGTCGATGCCTCAATAGCCTCCGCGAGCGTTGTCATAACGAAAGACTCGCGCTTATGCGGGAGAGACGTATCGTGTCGAGAGAGAGAGAGAGAGAGAGAGAGAGAGAGCGTCAAGTGTCGTTAACGAGAGGTAAAAATGGTCGCGCCTGAATTTCCTGTCTCTGTTAATGCAACGTGCCAGTGGTGTGTGCTGTCGATCGTTATCCAGGTGTCGTTTCAACTGCCACTTAGATAATGTCCTCTAAAGTATTTATTAACTGCGCCTAGATCACAATCGCAGTTTTAGCGAAAAAGAAAAGGCTGGGTGAAAAAAAGCGGTCGGATAAAAGTTGCCAGAGATAATTATAATACCCTGGTAAACAGAGGAAAATTCAAACGGGTAGGGGGGAGGGAGTTATGTCGTACTGTTGATAAACCGAGTAGGGATAATAATCCAGCGCTTGGAAATTACAAGTGCATATGCACAAGATAGGGTATACAATGCGATATCTAAGCCAGATACGATGTCAACCGGGCCAAAATAATTAAATTAGTTATATCTAATTTCACCTGTTGCTAAATCGCGATAAATTATACGTTATTTTAGTGGAAATTAAGACAGGTTAGAGGCTCGGTTTATCTCGATAATTGATTAAAAAATATTTTCCTTCGCGCCCTGCGAGATCGAGCAACACACTCGCAGGATACATAAACAAGTGTTTCGTTATCATTTGTGCAAAATCCAAGAACTCGCGTGTGTCCACGTACTCCGTTTCTGATTCAGCCATCTCTATACTGGCGCGTGTGCGCACGTACATAAATTTAGCTTAAAATTCATACCCGAGCTTAATTGGATAACAGCAGGCGTAAGCGCGTCATTTTCATAATTAAACGTCAGAAAAAAAAACGTCATACCATCCGTCTTATGGCGTAATAAGATTATAAAAAAGCCATCTCGCGAATGAACGACTCAATACGCGTGCTCTGTTATCCAGCTTTCATTACATTTATTCTCGGCGCATATACTCAGACGGGGAGGGTGGGGACAATTCATTTCGATCGGGTCTCGATAAAATTTTCGACACCTTTCGGCCCAAAACTGATATCGGCTCTCGTTGCATTATGTCAACCCGTTACAGCCGGATAACCGTTTATTATTTTTCGTCCATGCACTGGGCTCGTTGCAGGCGATAAAAACGCATTTTGCATAATGCAAAGCAATCAAGCGAGCACAGGGGGTTTGTAGTATAAGGTGAAAAGAAAGAGATAGAGAGCGAGAGAAAAAGAGAAGGGGGGATAAATATGCCTGGGGCTTTGAGAATATCTCCCTTCCTTCCTTCCTCTTTCCGAGTACAGGCTCGTTGCAGCGACGTGTAAATTAATAATCTATTAGGGATGCCCGCGTTCTCGTTTTCGTTACGCCTAAATTACTTATCGATAGCTTCGTTTTTCTTCTTTCCTTCGTTCTCGTCGTTCCGGTTTACTTGCTCTCTTTGCTGGTATGGGCTCATCGCTTGTTTTTTTCTCCCTTTCATCGCGTCCACTCGTAAATTTCATTTTATGCAAGGAATGAGTTTATGGCTTTCTGCAGCGATATTGAAAAATTAAACGTTTCTGGACATTAACCGATTTTATGGAATGATCGCATTGATTTTTACGAGGGAATTTCGTAAGCAATGTATATTCAAATTGACTTTCTGACTAATTTGTTATTAATTATTCAATTTTATTAAGTTAATTACAACGATAACTGTGAATTCAATGTATCCATGTAAATTGGTTTGGAAATTGCTCTTATTTTGTTTTTAAACGTTTATTTTAAACTTTCACTATAGAATAGTCCCATCTCGTTTTTTATTGTTTTACGTTTTATTGTTTTATTTTTACTAATTTACAGCAAAACCTACGTATTTAATGTTATCTAAATTGCCTAGGTCGTACACATATTCATACAAATCGTAATTATCAAACAACATAGTTATTGGCATTAAAGTAGACTACAAAATTATAAGTTAAATATAAAAATTAGCTGAATACGTAAAACGCACATTTGCACTATAATCGTCAGACGAAATATCTGACATTTAAATGAATTCTATACTGCCGGTCGTTATCAAAAACCGTACAATGCCGCATATGAAACAAGTACCTTATCTTAACAGAGCACAAGCGAAATACTCTAATATTAGATTTTCAACTCCAATATACCTGAAATAAGTCAGTATAATAATTCGTAAGTAGACTGACTCTATTAAAGCCGTAACAGCCCGTATCAACATCGAAAATATTCAAGAGCCTTCCAGCAGACATAAAACAATGAACGATCCATCGATGGCGGATGGCCATTTAGTTACCGATTTTTTCACCCAATCACGCGTACTTGCTCGAAGCAGTCTTGCAAAAACTCAAGATTAGCATTGCCGCAGATGCCCGTAGCGAGAGGTAATAGATAAGACGTAAACGCAAGGGAAGAAAGGAGGGAGACAATCGCTACTAGCCAATCGTTGATTCGCAAATTCCGATCTTACAGTACCTCGGCTCGGTTTCATAAGCGCGATCGTTTTCCGAATTGTTTTTCGTAATCAAGCCTTAATGCACAGGTGCAGATGGAAGGGGGGGAAGGTGCCCCTGGTCGCCAGCGATAATTTACATGAGTCAGACTACGCTTTGGGTCTATTTTCATTGGGTAATCGTACGCTTTCGGCGACCTTTGCCGGATTATCGATTTCGGATATATGAATGCAGACTAATTGAATGGACCGCGTGTGTGTGCGCGCGTGAGTTTGTAATGAAGGTTCGATAAACAAAAAATCGCATGAGGAGACTTATTATTACGAAGTCTGGCGAACTGGAATTTTTTAGGAAGAGATTTATGAGGCTCGTGGGGTTTGGCGTGCTCCGCGCGGGAAAGTGAATTTTTCTTCGAGTGTGCGTAGTTGTGGTGGGCTTGGATTTCTGGGTAACGCTACTCCGCTTAATTATCTGCGATAATGAGAACAATTGTTTGACGGCGTAGATTTGTTTGATAGGTTTATGGCATGGTTAATTATTGCGTATGACTTTGTGAACGATTGTTTGACTTCGTTTTTTTTTCTCCCGATAATTGTGCTGATCAGTAGCGCGAAAAGTGGTGACATGTTGCTACAATTTACAAATCATAAATGACCCTTAGCTAATTTTCTTTTGTTAATGATTATATGTTCAATTACTATCTTGCTTTGACGTTTTAATTCTTGTTGTACTGAATGATAGTGGAACTTTTTAAATAAATCAACCGCTTGCTAAAGTCAGGTCCGACGTGAAATTATGACTTTGGTACCCTAACTAAAAAAAGCTTCCGTTCGCATAAAAAAGCAAGCTGATTAAAAGCAGGCACGTGTTCGAAGATTTTCAAGAGCGATCTCGCTTGTGCCAGTAGGCTTATTACGCTCCACAGGCAGATGACTGATGTAGAGCATAGCTCTGGCAAGCACAATTAGCAAATGAGGCTGCAGCAGCAACAGCAGCTCTCTCTCTCTCCGTCGCTTCCATCGGATGATCAATGATAATGATCACACCCGCGCGTGATCGACAGGACCGACGAAGGTATAGAGTCGGCTCGTAACGACAGCGGGCCTAATCTATTGAGCAGCAAGGCTCAACATGCGCCGCCGACCGCGCGAGCGCCCCGAGATTTGCATGTCCGTGAGAGCCTGATGGAGGGAGCATAAGAGGGAGAGGAGGGGGACGAGGAGAGCCGTTTCTGTCGGAGTACGTATAAGCACGGGAGTGTGTGGTATAGGCGCGCGCGGGCCTATCTTTTAATTTGCCGCGTATATGAGCGAGCGAGCGGGCGAGCGCGTCTGGGGTTTCCGGGTGCAGGGGCATACAGGAAGGGAGAGCGCGTCGATAGCGGGCCCCCGTGTCTATCGGGCCTCTTAACGTATGGCCGCATCGCCGCGCAAATTATTGGCCGGTGCAAAAATCTGCTCGGCTCTTTTTCCCTCTCTCCCTTACTCTCATACGGCATGTACGCACGCACGCACGCGTGCCGGCTATGAATTAAGCTGGCGCTCGGGAATTTGGGATAAAAGTTTTTAACGCGCCGATTACCTGCCTCTCTTTCTCCCCCCTCGCTCTTCACCTCTCTCGCATATGCTGCTGGTATATAGTAGCGAGAGATTAGAGACCGAGGCGTACGTAAGACGCACACCGCGCGCCAGGCGCGTTTTCAATTTCTCCTAGGGAGTGATGATATGGAAGTCTCGCAGCTTACGGTATTCGCCTTTATTCCCTGCTTGGAAAATCTTCGAGAGAGAGTCTCGCGTAAGAGAGAAAGAGAGAAAGATACGCTGTAATAATGGTCCGTCGATGCAGGTGCAGCATCTATAGGTGCGTAGCCATAGGCTGAGAAGATATTATTTCGGTATTTTATTGAATGTTAAGTTCAAACGATTATTTCCACAAATATAATACGATTACCCGAGTTAACGACTTTCCTTGTGTGCTTAATATTTTTTTCCACGATCATCTTCCGTTTCAACGAGCAAATTAAATGCGGCTCTCTTAAAAAGCGTGCCACCCTCTTTCTCATCCGCGTAAACTAAGAGATTTTTTTCTTCGTTTCACGCGCGTATAGTTTATTGCCAATCGTTTGATCAGCCAACGACAGGTAAATCTCGTAGGCAGAAAGTTCCCGTTACACCGCGTCGATCGACTTGCCTCACATTAGCACCGAGTCCGCAAACTCTTGCCCAAATAAACCCGTTCTCACGAGAGTCTATTTTTAGCCGCGACCTCCTCCTTGCCACCCAGAAATCGGCGAGTGCACAATGCGTGCGTATACGCGCAGGCGTGTGCCGATCGCCCGCCGATTTTCCTCCGGAGCTGCGCGTACCGAACCGCTGGACCCGTCTTTCCTATACGCGCGCCCAAGAGCTTTCCGCGGGAACAAAGAGCAATAAACCTATCAGGGCTGGATATTTCGAGCGCCACGATTCCCGATAACGCAGCCGCAGCGCCGCCACGAGCATTGCGCGGGGAATACACAATCTCGATCGGCATTGAGCGAGCCGATACCTATCGCTCGCTTACAAACGTGTGTACACGAAGGGTAACGTAGGTAAATGAGCGACAGTGAGTAGGCTTAAACGAAGCCGCGCTGTGATCGCGATGGAGAAAAAAACGAGGAGATAAAGAGAGAGAGACACACACACAGGGAAAAAGAAGGAAAAAAGCTGGATGGAGTAAAATAAATTATGTGTATCGGCTAATAAATTTATTCTCGCGCGGTTTATCGGCGATCGGCTGTCTATAATTATAACGAATCGCACTCACTGTAAATATGTTCATTGTACCTGGCGCCTGGGTGATAAGTGACTGACTAACGATACAGAATGCCTCGCGTTATGTAGGTGTTGGCAGATAATAATGCATCCAAGATCACGAGCTCCAAGTCTATTATTATAACAGCTATTCGATCGTCCGCTATCGGCTTTTCCGAGATACTGTAAACGCCATCTGTTGAGCGTTAATAAGCGAAATATTTCTACGCTGGCATTGGGGCGTTTTCTTTTTTGTGCACGTTTTAATAAAGCGCTAATCGAAGGTACATCGGTGAGTTCTTTCTCTCCCTCTCTCTCTCTCTCTCTCTCTCTCTCTCTCTCTCGCACATGCACACAACACAGCTAGAATAGTGCAGTTGTGCGGGTTAGCGTAGCAGGAGCAGTTATAGGAGCGCGTTGAGTCTTAGCCGACTGCCAATATGACTTTCTCCTTTCGCAAGCCCTCGCGCGCGCTGCCTATATGTGTGTGAGTAGCGAGCGCGGACGTTTTCCCATGGCAGGTTGGCGTCGGTGGCCCGAAGAAAAGCAGATTATCAGCAGCGAATCGCGCAGCCACGGCAGCAGCCGGGGGCGCGTCTAGAATGGCACATTTCGCTCTTTCTCCCGCGGCCGCGCTTCGCGTACAAAGCGTGGCAGAGAGAGAGAGAGAGAGGGAGGTGGGGAATGTCCGCCGGGCAGCGCGGGCGCATAATGCGAGTCGTGCACCTGCAGCTCCGCTCGGGTATACTCCTCTCTCGCGCGCGGGCGCGCCCACGCGTCCCCGCGGCTCCTACTGCTGCTGCCACTAAAGCGCCTCTCTTTGTTTCTCCCTTTTACCTGAGTTTCCAGCTTGAGAGAGGGAGGCAGAGCGAGAGAGAGAGAGAGAGATATCGCGCGCGCCTTATCGGTCTACACTCTGCCGAGCGCGCGGCTGGCTTTTGTTTTCGGATTGCGCGAGAGAGCGAGCAAGGGGGGTTTGGCACCTCCCGAGGCTGACGTTTCTGCGGCTTACACACGCGCTCGGGGAGTTGGCGAAAAAAGTGGCTGATGGGGGGAGGGTAAGAAAAAAGAAGAACTCAATGCCGGCGAGCGTGATCCTTGTCAAATTGCGATATATAGAAGCGCTGCGTGCTGCTGCCTCTATATTATGCCACCCCTCCCCACTCTCTTTTCTGTACATTGTATGGAAATGCATTTTCGCGTTTCATTGAATTCGAGATTATTAAGCTGTCTCTATCGACTTTTTTCCTCGCTCATAACTGTTATTATACTTGTTTTCAAAGACTTGTACGACTTACTGATAGCTGCACGTATATAATCGCTTGGTATAGAAAACTAAGCTCCGGATATATTATGCGTCGTATTACGTGAGTGTATAGATTTATTGGAAAATTAAACGCAGCTGTTTAGTAATTCGTTAAAATTATTCGTCGAATAATACGAATACACACGATGACCACGGGATGGAGTGACAACGGAAATATCAATGTCTCCAAACAATTGTATCCCGTAAAATTTAAAGAAACCACAGCTTGGTCACCGTATTGCTACCATAGACTCTTAACACAAAAGCAACTATAAAGCTGGCGTCGTTGTCAGGTGCAAGCGCAAATTCTTGATTTCTCGTCGAGCGTCGCTGGGAGCTTATAGCAAGCACCAGGGGCGCTCACGATCTCCGAGACCTTACACTTGACAGCATCTCTATAGGCGCTCTTGCGATCGGCCAGCGAACGTCAGCGCGCGCACTTTCTCCCGCGCAGTACAGGTGAGCGGTCGCAGCAGCAGCTCCCTACCGCTATCTTAATAAAGCCGCGCATTCGCGCACGGCGCATTATATTCCCCGAGCATAGCAGCAGCAGCAGCGTAATATCGCGCTTGCCCATGACTACGGATTTACGATAGATCCCGGGCGTATTGCGCCTCTAAGATCGTCTCTGGCCAATAATTTATCCGCGGCCCGATCATCGCCAGAGGCGCGCACTCGCGTCTGCCTCGAGCGGATCGCGTGCGTGGCAAGGCTCGCTCGGCCCTCTCTAGAGAGAGGGCTAGTTAAGTCCGCGGGCATCCGGACACTTTATGCGAATGCGAGAGGACTGGTTTATACCAGAGGTCAACGCTTGGTATAATTCAGTGTCAATACACGCGCAGAGAGAGAGAGAGAGAGAGAGAGAGTCGACGTACCGCGCGGAACCTCCAGACGATTTTACCTATGCGCCTAGAGCCGCGTTGGTGATGATAAAAATTGAACGCTATACCGCAGCCTTTGCGCAGAGCCTCTCGTGCGGCCGGTTCTCCTCTAGCCAACGCTTAATGACCGCGGATGAGAAATTTTTCTTCCCAATAGCCTCCTATCGCGTGCTCTTTTAATTCCTATAGCGCCAAGCCCAGCGTGTCTGCGTGGAAAACGACTTTTGCAAATAATTGCGAACTCGATGCACACACACACACACACACACACACACACACACACACACAAACCTATACATAAATAAATATTGTGCTTTATTCATCTAACCGCGGCAAAAATCTAAACCCTTCCCACAGCTTTTTAATCGCCATATTCTCATTAATCATTCGACTGATTAACCGTGCAGGTCGTTCGAACAAAGCCTTGTCGATTTGCAGCTCTTTCGCTTTGTAAAAGAGAGAAAGAGGGAGAGAGAGCGTGCATAAATCAGAAATTCCAAAAAACCACCGAGCGTGTTTGCGACTCTCGTATATAGCGGCCGGATAATTATATCGGCGTTCATTCCCCGCTACCAAGTCCTCCTTCGAGCTGCATCCAATCATTGTTGCTCTCGACGAGTGCCAGCTGAGCTTGCCGTGTTGCTGGGAGCTGACGAATAGCGCACTATCCCGCGCGGTATACAATACGATTTGTTCCGTAATTGACACCCGGTAACAATATCTCGCCCCCTCTCTCTCTCCTGCTCACCACTGCCGTTCCATCATGACAATTACAAACTCCAGTCTGATTTCAATGCGGGCGTATAATTGGCCGGCACGCGCGCGCTCTTGTACTATATCGCGCTCCGTTTACGCGAACTCTCCCTGGATCAGCCTACTTTCGGCCTCTAACCTGCCGACAAAGTGCAAGGGATACAGTGACGCGCTATTATCAAAGGATACTTCTCTCCCTCTCTTTTTAGCTCACTTGCTCGCTCTCGGTCGCGATTTTTTTTCCTCCGATTCAGCTACGCCCTCGTGGCCGACAATGGAGGCCGTCGTTGAAACAAAAGCCGGTTGCGCAATAAATTCTCAACCTGAGCTCGGCGGAAAATGATATAGTTTTCGTTTTGCATTTTGCGTGAGTGATAAATCTCACGGTTTTTTGCTATTTTAATCTTTTTTTTGTTGTTGCAAATATACACGTACACACATATACTTTATTCACCTGTTTACGATTGTGTGACTATGGCTCGCTCGCGTAATACTTCAACGTCTATATTACGACGAACGTGTTTACTTCAGACTTTTTTGTTGGTTTCGGGTATGAACCGCATGTTGGGTGCAAACAGACGCATAATAATTCAGACGTTTAACGTTTTTGACACTCCGAGTAACAAGTTGTAGCTAAAGCATGGGAAAACAATATATTGATTCGCACAGCACTGGGATAGACGGTAAGGAAAAACAATATAAATTCAACGACGCGGACAGAAAAAATTGCATCCCCTTGTCCTGCAGAACAATTCGTAATTAATCCAAGATGGCCGTGCAATGATGCGCTTAACAAAGAGCCAAACGGTTATGGTTTGCGCACGAAGAAGACGCGCAAACGCGGTCAAAAGCTCATATATCTCGGTTGAAAAGCCGCGTAGCAAAGGATTTGCGAGCCGCCTATATCGTCTACACGTACATAGCGATGATTTACTCGTCGCGTTAACAACGTCCCCCAGCCCTGGGCCTCAAAACTTCTCCACCTATACCCATGACCGCGTACACCTGCAAGTACACCTGGAAACGAATACGCGCGTATGTGTGTGTCCGTGGCTTCATAATTTTCCCGGCAATGAGTTATTGGATCGCGTGACCGCGCCTCGGCCGCGCACCGTGCCTAGACAGCTCGGCGCTCTACCGACTTCGATAACAACAACTACAACAATAATAATTATTATAATTCAGAAAAACGTACACACACACATACACGCACTGAGCAACTATAGTATACGAGGAGCGAGTGCAAGAGAGAGAGAGCGAGTGAGTGGGAATGATTAATGCGAGGTATCGACGGTAACGAGACCACTTGTGTGTATGTGTATACTTGCCGCTCTCGTCACGCTTAGTCCGGCCTGGTAATTTATAAGCCATAGGCGCGCTCGAAGGTGGGAGAGCTATAGGGGATTTCGTGCGAGCAACGAGGTGACGGTCGATAATTTATAATTTATTCGCGGCGAGAGACGCCGTCGTCGTTGTCGTCGGCGGAGGCGTCAGTCTTACGTCCGCGCATCGACGGGCCCGAGAAAGTCGCGCTCCGGTTTCCACGGCTCCGCCGCAAAGACGTCCGCTCTCTCGCGTGCGAGAACTTGGATCGTCCTACAGCCGTTGACATTTTCTTGCCGGATTGACGGCGCACCGTTAATTGCCATCTCCCCCACCTTCCCACTCGCACTCTTGCCATCTCTCTCTCTCTCTCTCTCTCTCTCTCTCTCTCTCTCTCTCTCTCTCATCGTCTTTCCCTTTTTTTTTGCTCGCTAATTTATCGGAGAAGATACTGATGGGTGATGGGAGGGCAGGAGGCTCTTCTCTGCGACATCGGCACTAACGACTTATTAATACCTCGATCGCGAGTGCCCTATCGTCTAATTTGCATTTGCCGAGCTCGTTTTTCCCAGAGACGAGTCGACGGTGAGCGCAAGACTAAAAAGAGCCTCCAACTTCAGTATGTGACCCACTAAGTACTATCGGCACAGTTGATTCAATGCGAGTCGTCTTTTTGTATCTTATTGTTTATTAAAGCGACGCGTTCTATTGACGGTTACGCGGTATTTATCGGAGAAGGGAGAGGAAAAGGGATAGTACGCAAAATTCGAGAGATCGTTTGATTTATGGCAAGTCGTTTTGGCAAACGAGGCCTTCGCGAAAGTGCGGCCCTCAATTACTTGACTAATTATGACGGCACTTTGCAATTAGCTGACTGAACGCGCCGGGTTGATGAGCGATTTTTCGGGCTAGACTGAATGCGTAAATCGATCAAGTTTGTCGAAAACGTACTGTTGTTGCTCTTTGGCAAGAGGTTTCGATGTACGAGTCGCGCATACTTTCACACGCTATCTCCTAAACATTATGTGTATATGTTAAATTTGAAAAGAAAAACCATCAAACTCGTTGCATTTACGCACAATGATAGGATAATTAGCATCGAGCATTATTGGAGCTTGTGAGAATATTGAGTTTTAACTCGAGCGATTTTCATCGGTTAGCTTGCATTTCGTACACAGTAAAGCGCTATACTCGCTACAATGATTTAGCGATCGTTCTGCCTGAAAATAATTTTCCGTCTTACCAGTCCGGGACTGTAACTACTGAAAGAAATAATAATTGTGTTCGAGCGCGAGAGGAAGATAAAGAGGGGGGGGGGAGAAAAAAGCCCGCGCGGCACTAAATCAAAAACCATATTTACCGGTAATACGATCTCTGGGATATATAAGTGTTCGCGCCACCGCGGCGTTTGGCCAATAAAATAATGAGATAAGCCATTAAATAACGAAACAGCCGTTTGTGTATCACACAAAGATCAGGCCCGAGAGAGTGATGATTTCGCAATAGGTGCGCATATCGAGCATTAACGCCTCCCGAACAATAATGGAAAAGGGCGCGCTCTACACCTAATTCCGTCCAACAATAAACGCCCGCTGGCGCTGAAAAAAAAATCATCAAAAGAGACGACCAGAGCCCCGCAGCTCTCATATTCCCATCAAAGTTCACGCTGCAATGTTATATATTCAAACAAAGCGCCCACCGAATCGCCCGCTGAACTCTTCATCTCCTGCCTAAGCCCTCCCCTCTGTATGCGCCTCTGTATGTGTGTTTACACTTGAGCTTGGCGCGTATTATAACGATGCCCGGCGGCGCGCGAACTCGGCATTATACGGGTACACACACGGCATAGGTAGTAGCCCCGCGTCCTCGTACGCCGCTCGACTTACATTTTTCGCCGCTCTCTGCTGCTCGGCGTAACGAGGACTCGATATATACCTGAGCGAAGAGGCGCGCGCGCGAGTGAGAGAAAGCCTGCCAATTTCGACGTCACCCGCGGCGCCTCTTCGCACCCCGCCTGTGTAACGCGCCAATCGTCCGACTCTGTGTTTGCCTTTCGCTCCTTCTTCTTACCTGTTTTTTTCCTCTTCTCTTTTGGTTTTCTTTTATTCTTTTCTTTTGAGGAATTGTAATTTACGGTCTCGTAAAGGATGAGTAGGAAAAGAAACGGGAAATTAGTTTTGTTGCTCGCTTTGGAACGTCAGTTTGACTTTGTCTTGTGTAATAAAGCCATTGGCTTTGACTGCTTTGGAAGGAAATCGGCCGGTGTTGCTTGCGCTCCGGGGCTTGAGAAGCTTTTATTTTAATGCAGATACTCGATGAAGAGTTTTTATTTAACTATAAGGTTCGGATCATATAAGAAGACAGATAAAGTTGAGTAAATGCTTAATTAATTAAATTGAAGAGAATAGAGCTTTCGAGTATGCATCATCATTTAAAATAAATAATAGAAAGCCACTCAGAGCAGCGTCTCTGCAAAGTAGAAAGATGCAGATAATCTAGAGAGAGAGAGAGAAAGAGAAAGAGACGGAAGGCTTTCTAGAACGTCGTGAAGGCAAAGCCTCATGCGGACAGACATCGGGTTGTCAGCAATGCAAAGTCTTAATTAAAAGAAGCGAGAGAGAGAGAGAGAGAGAGAGAGAGAGAGAGAGGGGTTTTGTGGGAGGGAGAGAAGGAGAATTGCAGCCTCGTTCCGTCGTCCTCCTCGTCGGCGCTCTATCTTTCCGATGTCACGAGTTTGTACGGTTATGTTTTCACCGAGTGCCGAGAGCGGTGCAGGCAAGATAGAGAGACCGAGGAACGAAGGAGTCGAGTAAGAGCAGGCTGACGCGCGTCACATTGTCGCCCGAGCACCTTCCGAGGCCTATTGACTCGTCAGCCGGAGAAACGCCGTTCCACAAAGAGCCGCGTTCTCTCTCTCTCTCCCTCTCGCGCTCCTCCATTTACGTCCTCCAGAATTTTAATGATCACACTCCCCCTCCTCTCTCTCTGTCTGCTATCAATCCGACCTGCATTAATACTTTAATTACCTGATCCAACTTGAGAAATATCAAGGCTGCCGTAGAGAAGAGACGCGCGTCGAGTTGCAGAGACACGCCGTGCGATATAAGTGCAAAGGGTATGCTAAATTTCCGCGAGCTAGGATTAACGAGACCTCACAAACTCGAGATCGACCGAGCGAGTGAGCTTGATGAAAAGTAGGTGAAACGAGGCGTCGGCGGATGAAACAGCAGATACAGCCGGTCCGCCGTCGCAAGAGACACACGTATAAGGCCAGTTAATTGGCCCTCGGCTCGTCCGCGCACCGGCCGGACACATCCGACAACGAGACCGAGTGAATTATCGTTCCTCCTAACCGCAGTGGCCGACGCTTACGCGTGGAGAGAGGACAAACTAAGGGCTCTCCCGCGGCGCGCGGACGTCACTTGTCCTTAGATCTTCGCGCTCGGAGAGAGGACGAGTGACGATCGTCCGACTCTGCATTGCTGCTTTTTTATTCACCCGATTCTCGCAGGCTCGATCGTCGGGACACTCTCGATTTCTCATTATTGAATCCGTGAAATACTTCAGAGTCCATAATCGATTGATCTCCCCAATCTATGTCTAATGATCGATTATAATGCAGAGCCCAGCCGCGCCTTATTACCTGACTCATATTCGCACGTTGATCCGGGCCCGAGATCTCAGGCTAAAGCAGAAGAGAACGAGAGATAGTCCAGTCCGGCTGATTGAGGATAAAATAAAAACGTCGACATTAATAACGGAACTTAATTAAGGGACTTTTGTTCTCGCGGTATACGCATGAGGGATACAGGCAGGGTAGAGGGGCGCAGAAATCGCAGACCAGCATATCTAATTAAAAGTTAATGAAGCGAGAAGGCCGACTTTTCGCGCGCTCTTTTCTCCCTCTCTTTTGCCTTTCAATCAAGAAACGCTAGTTCGTATCGGCCGTAAGTACACCGCACACAGCTAAAAAGGGACGATCGGAGGGTAAGCGGAGCTAAGTGGGCATTAGCATAGCGGTAAATCGCGGTTGCACAACTCCCGTCGATCGGCAGTTCTTCTTTCCCCTCTCCTTCTCTCTTCTCGCTTGCCCTCTCTAGACTGTCGTTTTTGTTTATAAACGTGTGTATCCAAGAGAGCGGGGGAGAGCGATCGCGTTCCAAACGGGATGAAGAAATCACTTTCTCGGCGCGCGAGGAAGTCCTCGCGATTACAACGACGCGGCCAAGACGACGGCTATGGAAGATATGCGCATACGATCAAAGATGGGGAGAGAGAAGTGCGACCGGAGTGAACTAGGTCGTGAGACAAGGAGGGAGGGAGGGAGGGAGGGAGGGAGAGAGAGAGAGAGAGAGAGAGAGAGAGAGAGAGAGATGTCTTCGAGGGGGGAACGAGCGCGGCTGAAGCACACGTGGCTGGTCGAATAGCTCTCGCTTTTGCGTAAGCGCTTTTTGTTGCTGGCGCTTTTACGACGTCGATGCATGCGCTACACGCTCTATGCTGATTAGCCGATGCGCGACTCTTCGTAGCTGCATATACGGACGACTCTGTACGGAATAGATGTATCGCGGGAATTTCTCGACGCGCAAAAAATATACCGAACGACGCTTTCTTGCAGCGCTAAGTGCATTATAATTTTTTTTTCTACTTGTAGGGCTGTAGGGAGGGAGATGGCTTGTAATTATGGTGTTTGATCATTTAAACAGCTTATTTGGATCTATTAATGCTTTTGGATTAGTTTTTAGTCGGACAAAACACTGTACTCTTTATTATCAAGATCGAAAATCGGGAGGGAAAAGAGATATTCCATGCTGCGGCGTAGTCAAATAGTCGAGAAATTTAACTACCGATATTGCCGAGGAAAGAAAATTATATTTCTCCTCTCTTAATGGAACAAAAGACGCATTAATTACACAATCAGATCTGAAATCGAGCGTCCCCTTTAAACGTTTTATAAGCAGACCGTCATTAAAGGCAAATGCAGCTCAATAACATTCGAGCCTCGGTTTAAATTACAACTGCCGATTTTTCAACGGCGGAAGCCAGACAAACCGCGAGTAATGCTTAACCGGACAACTAATAAAAGTCAGAGCAAGTGAGTTACACTCGGCGGCGTATAATCCAGGCTCCGGGACACAGGAGGCAAGTGCAATGGGAAAGCGCTGGCTTGTATACTATATCGAGGAGGTTAGAGACGCGCCGATTTTCGCGAAATCGTCGCGCGCCGCGTAGAAAATAAACCCAAGAGCCACACGGAGATACAGGTCCGAAGATGGAAAAGGGGAGAAAGTGAGCTTGGCTGATAGCTGGGCGCTCCCACACTATATTACCGGGACGACGGCATCGCAGCTCTCGCCCGATGACCGCCTGTCTACGCCTACTCCCAGCCGCCGATTTCCCTCGTCTCTCCTCCTCTGCCTCTCCATCCCGTCCATTTCAGTGCGTCGCGGGTGGCCGTGGTTTTAAATCGCGGAAATCCGTACCTCTCCAAACCGATCCACGCCTTTTGCGATAATAACAGAACTCTCGTGTGTGAATACTTGGATGACCTTTTTTTTAATAAATAATAATTTGCTGCATTTCAAGGTGTTTCTGTATCAGAGTTGTGTATGATAAACAAAGTATAAAAACTATTTTTACTCAGCTGCAGAATAATTTTGTAATTCATGTAGCAAGACCATCACGCACTGCGGTGGAGAGTAAAAGAAAATAATGATTTTGATGCTGAAATTGATGCAAATATTTGTAAGCAATATTAAACTCCATTCACGAGCGCAGCACAGTACGGTGTCATGAATGATTAAGAGAAAATTACTCGGGTAATTTTCGCTGCACAATTCCATGCCTATCACGCTGCATTAAATCTCGCGTGAAGAACAAAAAAAAAGAGAGAGAAAAGAAGACCCGCAGCATAAGCCAACAACGTGATTCGAAAACGTCATTCTGTTTGCAAACGCACACTACACGCTGCGAGAAGTCAAATAAAATGCATTGTATAAGGCGCGCGATCGAAGTCCTAGCCCGCAGCGTTTCGCGTACAAGCGCGCAGCCGTGAGCAAACTAATCCCCTTACAATAGGCCAAGATCTCAAACTCAGCTCGCGCCTCATCTATCAAAGCACCCCGTAGCCAAACAAATTTTACGCTTAATAAAGAAGAAAACCGCGCATGGACGTAAACGTACTTGAAACGAAGCCGCGTGTAGGCCAACGACGCTGTTTAACGACAATTAACAAGTTTGACCGGGCGATTGGCCTCTTTGCGAGATTTTATTGCTGGGATTGATACGCCGCCGGCATAAAAATGTGCTTGGCCAAGAGGAATGGAAAGCGGCCGACGGCATGCGACGTACACACGTCGATTAAATAGACGGAGGGTGAAGGGAGGGATATACAGGCTCGCGCGTATACCGAATCCGAGGGACAAGATTCCTTGGCGCGAGAATGCGCTTGGAGGTAAAGCGCGAGAGGGTTAGCGCGAGGATTGCGATCGGTGAATTGTGTTCGCGTTCCAATGCTACTTAACCTCGGCTGCGCGGCGAGGAGGCGAACAAGCCAAGGGACTATAAGTGTGTGTATGTGGCGCTCGGTGGATTTAAGTGAAAACAGTCGTGTTTGGATAGACCCGAATACCCCCTGTGCAACTAGACATGACTTGCCATTGTCGTGAACTGATTTTTTTTACCTTCAAAATTTCATTTTGTTGTAATCTTGTTTAAGTTTTTGGCTATCCAGTTTCTAGGATTTTTCTTTGTACGTTTTCTAGTTCGTCTGGAGAAAAACACGTTGAAATTTAAATCAATGACCGTCTATCTATTTTGATAATTGTGGCCAAAGTATGTAGCTATTTAACGCGTTAAAGAACTTATAGTCACAGAGAATTCCATTTGCTTGGGATAAAACATATATACGGAACGAAGAAAATGAGAAAGAACCGGGCTGAAAGGTAGATAAGTAAAAAAAAGAGAGGAAATGCCAGAGTATGCAAGGCCGAGGACAGGCTTGCGGAGAGATATATGTGGACGAAAGCAAGAGCGTCATACACCCTCGGTCGGGCTGTGTGTGCTTTTTCATTACACCGCGCGCTCGTGCATATTAAGCCCTAGGAGTGTCGGAGAAGCGCGGCAAAAAATGACCGACTGCCTCTTGTTTCTGTTTTTGTCCTTCGTCTGTATAGGCGCGAGGAAAGCGAGACTTGTTCGGGCGCGCTTGCGCGTGGTCGTCGATATTCTCACGCTGCCACGTTCACTTTTATCCGGCTGAAAGTGAAATTTGCGTATGGCCGGTGTGAATTGGATGCGTGAAAGTGCGAGCGCTAGAACGAGGAGACGCTTGGAATGGCAGTGCGCGTAATATATGTTTATATATTGAAATAAAAGCCGATGAGAAAACGTTATATATGTGCCATTTCAAAGCTGATTTTTCCTTTCGCTCTTACGCGCGCGCGCACACGACACCTCTGCGTACTTGCTTAATAAATTCTCCATTAATTTTCCAAACACTTATCGACGATTACACGCAAAATGGCAGTGGGTTATTTAGTGTAGCTGCAAACGCAGGCATCGCGTATGCCTTCCGGAGAATGAAGAAAAAGACGTCGCAATCAAATAACAATCTCATCTTAGGACAATCTGTTGGAGAACGCGCGCGCGCAATTATCCTCGCACTGGCTCGCGCCTCTCACGACCTCGGCGAGGCCAAGATCTTGAACGCGACACCTCTCTACCACGCACAGACACGTGCACACACGTATAGAGATCGTCGAGTACGGTAGGCTCTCTGTCGTCGGCCAACGCGCGCAATCACCATTAAAAGCCTCCGTCGTCCCCGCAATTTTCCGAAGATAATAACTTGATAAAATCCCACGGACGCAGGCCCTGCCCAGCTTCCATAAAGCGATGCGCGCAGCTTCAGCGATTTGGTCACCAAAGCTTTTTTCTTCGCTTTTTCGACGTGGTAGCCTGGACCTTGTGGGTAAAGGCGCACACGCGATGATTGCCTTTCGACGCTTGTAACGCCAGCGAACGGGTATATAAGTGTTCTTTAATCTCTGGGGACACAAGTCCCACTTGCAAGCACCTGTGCTATATGATTTTGTGAATATACCCAGTGATTGTTTTCTTTTTGTTCGTAGATAGACCGATCGCGCGTTTGAAATGTTGCAACAATTACTGTGGGTTACTAATAATGATCAGCATTGCCAGAATCAAGTTACGCATTTACACGTTAATCCGTACAAGCAAGAGTTAAGCCCTGCGGCAACTGATATATTAGGCAGGAAACTGCGGCGCTTATAAATACAACAAGGCGAAAGAAATAAAAAGTTGAAGAGATGAAGAAACGAAGATCAAGGGGAGCCCATTTGAATCGGAGCTTACGATTCAATATTCTCGGCGGCGGGGCAATACATCGCGACTAATCACGCGCGTGTGCGGCTATCGTTGCGCTCGCGGCGCCCGCGGCTTCCTACACGAGGACGCGCGCTCGAGATGGACGAGCCGAGGACGCCTCATTACTGCAAACGCCTGCAGTCCCTATATAGAGGCTTGTAAAAACGAGAAGTACGAAGCGTAGGGGTCCAACGGCTTACCGCCGCTGGGGTCAGGTGCAGCAGAGAGATATCCGGCGAGTCTTCATTTGCAGTATCTCAATTCCCGATGCGTACGCGGGGCCTACTCGCGATAATGATTTTTCGCCCAGGAGAGTCGCAGGGCGCAACAATCTGTGGTCACTGCTTTTCCGCGCTCGTGGATTTTCAGCATTTTAATCGATTTTCAGGCATAATTTCTTAGCGAGTAGAGGCTCGAAGTCTGTACGCCCGGTGGTTGGAGGGGAATGAGCGGCAAGCGGCAATTACCCGGCATGCCTCGTTTAATAACTTTAGACGGCAATGACGATTAGCCGATTTGTTGATCGTTTTCTTCTTTCATGCGCCTTCTCAGTTAATTAGCCAAAGGGAAAAAGTAAACGCTTTAGGGTAGACGGAGGAAAAGGCGTATTGGAAAGTATAAGTCGAAAATTCGATATAACAACGAAATATCGTTATCGCGGCCGATAAAACCTTAACTAGACAAATACAAGATAAGAGTCGTCGTTACATTTGTCATTGAATAGACTCTTCGGCTAATAGTCCGAGTCTAAATTTTCCAATACAGCACGACCGAGTGTATGATATCTAATCGACCGGAGATTCAGACAAAAATCAAATCGACTAGTGCGATCGCCACGTCGAAGCGAGCCACACACAACGATAGTCATCTGCAGCACACTGCCTTATACATCCGGACAAATGACCAGAGTGCCGCCGGTATCCACCGAAATAATATCAACGAAGGGAAAATCAACGGCCGGCAACTATTCTCGAGATATGTGCAGTAGCGAGTACAAAGCTGCCGCTGTAGTAGTGACCTGCGCCAATAGCCTCGTATCGAATTGCCATTGCTCGCTCTCCCTCTCTCTCTCACGCGGAATAACAATAAAGCGCGAGCTAAAAGGAAGAAAAAAAAAGTCTAATTGCGACCCTCGCAATTTCCATGATTCTCGAGTAAAAGAGGCGGCAGGAAGAAGCAAGGCGTTGAGAGAGAGAGAGAGAGAGAGAGAGCGGGAGGTGGGACCGGCGCTCGGAAATCGACTAGCGGTAGGTCCCGTTGCTGCAGGTCGCCTTGGCCGCTTCGTTAATGGCGATTTATCGCGCGCCGATTTTCATTCGGCCTCTCCTTACAGCCTCCAGCAGCCCGATTAACGAAGCGATGCGCGCGCCTGCACCTTATACCTCTATAGCCAAAGCTAGCGGTAGCCTCGGCACAAAGGCCGATGACTATCGTCTGAATTATTTCGGCGAGAAATCGAAAGCCAAGTATACACTGCTGCTGCTGCTTCAGTGGCACCCCCCGCTAAGAAGCTTCGCCTAACTCGGTCACTCCCTCGCTACGTTTTGCTTTCTCTTAATAGCGATGGCCCTCCTGAAGGTAAGTGGGTTAAAGCTATCTTTTCTTTTTTTTTTTGTGGACCTATTGGTGCAAATGAGACTGCGGATAAAAATGCAGATTAGAGGAGAGCGATTTGTAAAATTAAGAAAATTGATTGAATATTTTAATTACAGTGCTTTTTATAATTGAATGATAAAACACTGGCAGTAGAAGAGGAGTATTTAAAATATTATGACGAAATTAATGTAGAACGTTAGTGCTCCTACGTATATCAGGGCATAATTAGAGGGTAAAATAATCAAGCGGATGTTACATCCTTTCTTTTTTCCAGTATCTTTTTAATTAATAAGTTATAACGTAAGCGAGTGATTATGGTATCAAACGCACAAGCGATAACTGAGACAGTAAGTGATGAGCTTAACTATTTAAAATATTTTTATAATGTACCACTTCAGATTCAGTCTGCTGTTGTGATCGCAACTGCTGCAACATGTTGAAAAGGTGCGTTTAACAGTTTTTTCTTAAGTTATTGAGCTGAATAAAAGTTTATTCGAAATGCAGTAAAAGTACTATCTGTAAAAATTATTTAATATTACTATAATTAAAATTTTTGTACTTTATTTTTAGTGTGTTTTGTATTATTGTTGTGTTATGTGCACTGGAAGGAGTTTTGGTGAAGTGCAACATTTTTCATCCCGAAATCGATGATGCCAATTCTCAAGAGTTTCAAAATGATAAAAGTTTAGAAAATACCAAACTGTTGAAAGAGATCGAAAGGCAGGACATAGAAAAATTGTATACCACTTTGCATCATTTAATGAAGGAACTGTTTATTAAAAGCTTGACAAACGATGAATACATGGACAAACTTCTGGATTCGCTTGACCATAAAGACGAAACATTGGCGGACAATAAAGAGATTATATTTAGAAAATTTTTCAAAAAATATTTCTTAACGTCAGTGCAGCCAATAATAGGCGACGCGGATAACAAACATTTCATGCACAAACTGGTTAAAGAATTGGAATCAACGGACCCTAAGGATTTGTTGAAAATTTTAAAAGACGGTGTCAATCGCAATGAATAAATTTCACCAGACATTCACATTAAATGTTCATTTGTAAGCAATGAGGTTTAAATAAAAATTTTGTATGATTTACATTGAGATATTTATTTGGCTAATATTAATCGCTTAAAAATTGAATTTAAATTTATTATACATTCATTGAATGGAAATGGGGAAACAAAAAATTTTAGCCTTTTATAGTGATAAGCTAATTTATTCTACAAGCGATTTTTGTCTCTCGTTTCACGGCCAGGCTCTCCATTGGCTTTCTTTCGTTGTGTTTGGTCTTTCACTTAAAGAACAAGCGCCAGAACAGCCAGTGAGCGTCACGACGCGAAGAGTTAGACCACCCAGATAATTAGACTTTCGGCTCGTGATCGCGGCGCCGTTGCACTGTACGAGGGGCGGAGGGGGCGTACAGGTATATATATATACGTGCGCAGAGGGCTAACTCGCGCGCTACAGGCGCACGAACTTTGCCTATACTCGCGCGCCTATAGCCACTCGCACACTCTCGCCCAGCTTGATTGCTATTCTGTACAAACAATAATGATGTATTTCTGATAAGTAGAACGAAATATATCTTGGCAAGTCAACCTGGACGTTCTAAGGAGCGCATGTATATAGACTCTCGACAGAAGAGAGAACGAGAGAGAGAGAGAGAGAGAGAGAGAGAAGGGAGAGAGAGAGAAACTCACGGCGTCAGTGTGAACTGCTGCGCCGGATTATCCGAAGGACAAAGGGGTTTTGTTTCGAAGCTCACGCTGTTTACAAGTGCTTGAATTTTAATAGCTTCGGGCAAATTGCCGGTGTTCCGAGGCAGAAAAATACGACGTGCTATCGTTGCAACGGTTTTTAACGTATTTTAGCGATGTTAGACAATAGATTGTTGCGAGCCAACTTGTACGTGTGTCTGTCTGTGTGTACGTGTGGCTCAACCCGATTATTTCTCACGATTTTTACCCCGAAAGCCGAGAAATATCGCGTTGATATATAATTTATGTGGATGCAACTTTTAATTTTATTCCACGTTTTCGTATACATAAGAATCAACTGTCCCATACACTTTGTTATTTCGCATTTTTTTATCTCGTCTCGCTATATATTATTAGAAATGAAATATCTCAAGAAACGATATTCTTTATTCATATTTATAATAACAATATTCTTAACAAAAATGATTTTCCAACATTTATGTATAAAATATACCGGAAACATGAGTCGTAAAGCCAGACATTGAAACGTGTTTTTTTTTCTTTTTTTATTTCCAGAGTTAACAATCCTACAACAGTTACGTCGCCTATGCAGTCTACGGTAACGCACGGCAGGTAAGGAGACAAAACATCAACAAGCAGCAAAGCGAAACAGCCCAACCCCGACGATTTATATTCCATTTGACCAACTCCCTCTAGATCGCCTTTGCATTTTTTGCTCGTCTTCGCAGCTCGACTTAAAACGCACGCGGCACGAACACACCCAGTGCTCGTCCCCCTATCACATGCGCGCTATAAGGACGCGCGCACACGTGAGCGTACGTAACCCCATAGTCGGTCATCGCTCATTACCAGTTAATTACCAGAGCGAGGCCGGCAGCCGTGACTCCTGCGACCGGGACGTCTCGCTGCTATACGTAACTGTACCGGCTCTAAGGCCGTTCCTTATAGCGCTACAGATACATACCCAGGACGTGGTTGACGATAAAGGCCGCACGGTTATCTGCCACCGGCCAAGAGTCTCTTTCCTCCCTCTACTGTGAGCTATCGTGAAATTAAGGCTTGCTAGATGCGATTCGCGAGAGTTGAGGCGAAACAGATGAATTTTTTTCAAGGGCGGGGGGCGGGAAAGGCGAGGAGCTTTATTGCAGATTGGTAATTAATGCGGAGTTTATGCTCGCCAGGAGGGTCACGCTTTTTACTCAAAGTCGCTTTACGAGCGGCTGATAAGTAGCTAGTTTCAATTGGCTTGGGTTATTCGTTTTGTTTTGTTTTTTTTTTTGTTTTTTTGGTAATTTTACGTCATGGGAAAGATCGGCTTTTAGCTTGAGTACGAGGTTTAATCATCAGGACATTGATAACTGCGTCTACGGACGTAGACCGTGTGGGCTGGGCCTACTTTATGCTCCCCGTTGCTGGTAAAATTTTCTTATTTTACGAGCTTATTATATTTTACAGATGAATCGAATAATAAATTCATTCTTAAACGTAGTAATTGGCGCTGCTCGTAAAGGCTCGAGTGAGACTGTAAAATTTATTAAGAATAAACTAAACTTTATTGTTCGGCATATAAATTATCATTAACGAATGACACAACCGCCGAAAACGAGACGTTCGAAATCGTTATATATACAGTGCGTTATACAGTGCGTTACCTGCTCGGCATACTGTTACAGTTACAGCAAATCCATAGAAAAGTCAAGGAGTCCTCGCCTTGAAAAGCCCATCCCCGCGGTCTCGGCACTATTTCCATTGCCATAGGAACTGAGTAAACAGCTCCATTGCGATTGTATAATAGCCCCGGCTAAAAAAAAGTTAATTCGATCTTTATCGCGGACCAATAAAACACTCAACGACGTCCCGGGCTTACGTGGCTGTGGGGGCTTCCGGCGCAGTTTGTCCGAGCGCGATTGTCACGACAATCCCGCGGACTTGAAGGAAACGCTAGGCGCTCAGATATCTGCGCGGACAGAGCGCGAAAGCTTCTATACGAAGAGCGAGTATACGGAGTATTGTTCGGAGCAGCTTGATGGCCGAGTTAATCAGGGCTCGTTTCGCGCTTAATGCGTGATTGTCGAATGCTGCGATTCATTACCCCGGATATATTGGATTTTAAATCGACCGCGCCCGAGAGCTTCTCTCTTCTCTTTTTCAGGGTAAAAGACAGGATCGAGTGAGCTTAGATGCAGGGCATGTAAGCGCTGAGACTATTAGAAGTATTGAAAGATTAATTAAACGTACATTTGAACTACTGTAGTTTGTTTTTAATAGATCTTAAAAACGTTACAGAGTATTAAATCGAATTGTATTTTTAAAAAATTATTAATATTTTTTTTGTTTATTAAATTTAAAAATGTGGTTATACAGTATCATTATCAAGCTGTATTTCAATCATTTTTCTACCTCAAAAAGATTTTGACTTTAAATTGCAAAAAAAATTCAAATCTAGGATAGTTAATTAAATTTATATTATCTAGAGAAGCATGAAAATGAATACTTACTTTTTCCTTGGACTGTTTTATATTTCGTGTTTGCAGATAAGGTGTACTTTCGTTTACAAGCAAATTCACTGACCGTGGAAAGGTAATATTTTTTCAAAAATATCAAGGCTAATTTCAATTTACTATCTAGCATTAATAAGTTTACTGCTATACGCGCCGCAACATCTTCCGTGCCGTTAAAGCTAGCTGTACAAATTAAAATATTACTTTTTAGATTTTTAGCGCGATGTAATTGTGAATGCGAAAAATATATTACATATTTAAAAATGAATCAGCGGATGCTTCGTAACAAACGTCTTACGTTTATTAATTATAACTTTTTCGAATTAACAAAAGTAAAAAAAGAAACGAGCTAAACAAATTTTATATAAGCAATCGAGAAATTCATATACGGCGCGAGGGTAGAGTGTAAGCGCGCGTACAGTCCTGGTATATATTTTTTTAATTAAGATCAAGATTATACCCGAGGGAGAGAAAAAGAGAACGAGAGAGTGAAGAAGAGCCGGCGGCGCGAGTGTGAGCATCCAACGAATAATTATTCAAATTATCAATGTTATTTCGAGCAATTATCGGCGCGAGGCAAAAAAATACTCTCCGAGGCAAAGCGCGGCGCGCGACATCGATAAATCCCCGCGCGAGCGTGTAATGCAGCCTCGGCCTTAGCAGGCCATAAATCCTCGCGGCGACCGAATGAAAATCCCTCATTACTCGCGCAGCTTGAAAAAAAGGTGCGAACTCGGGAGAGAGAGCAAAGAGAGTAAAGCGTGACGCGCCGAAAATCGTCGTGATTGAAAACCGAGGCACCGCCCAGCTGTTTCGCACACGCGCGCGCTTATGCGTATATCGGCAAGCGCGGTATAGCTCGGGGCAGAGGCACACAGCGCGTCGTCTCATGAATATGCACAAGCGCGCTGAGCGTCCGATGCTCCCAATTTGTCACACACCATGGCATTATCTCGTTTCGTTATAATAAAGTGGTTATTGCATTTCGCGTACAGCGTCTTCCTAAAACGTGTTCATCGACCGAGCGCAAATGAGCCCCGTCTGGCGACGAGAGACTCGTATGCGCCACCTCTCCTCGTCTGTGTGCGTAAGTGTGTGGTATATGTGTAGCTAAGAATTTATATTCCTGAGATATTATGCTGTGTGCGCGCGCGGGCTTATACACCTCGTGTGCGGTTATTATATTAAAGCCGCTGGAACAAGTGAGATATCGAATAATTAATGGAGCGTGGTAAATGAGTGTCATAAATTACTTAACACCTGCTGTGTCTACGGAAATTTATACATGATTTTCACCACCCAATGTTGAGAGTAAGTTGTTTCATTTCTTTTTTATTTTTCTTATCGAAAGGACTTTTTCTTACTAGTCAATGAGTCAAACTAAAAAGTTTGTTTCTGGAAATTATAGAAGGTACGATGCGTCTTAGAGCAGAACCAATGATTTTGATGATAGATTTATTGATGCTACTAATAAATATAATTTGTCAATTATAAGTTTAAATATGAAATCATGAAATTTCTTATCATTTCTATTTTGAAAATTTTATTTTATCTCAAATTATTTTATCACAAGGAAGTGATTCAAATAGAAATGACAATTAATCACCCAAATGCGATGCCGTACGCATATAAAAATGAATCGAGTTCGTTCAGAGGACACAATCTCTAGTAAATAACGCTTAGGCCACCTGTTAATCCGTGTGAGTATTAGCTCGACTGGATCCTGCGATTTATCGGCTTCCGCGAGAACGAAAGAAAGCGCGACTGAGTGAAAGAGACGGGTAAAAGGGGGAAGGAGAAAAAGATAGAGAATTTGGGCTTGTCCTCGTGCGTGACACGCAATCGGCCCTTTTACGGGCTAATGGCATGCACGTGGCCCTCCCTGCGACGACTCGATGTGTCCTCGATAAAAGCGATATGAGGCCGAATTCGAGAGAAAGAGAGTGAGTGAGTGAGAGAGAGAGAGAGAGGCCGTGCTCTTTCTCGCGTCGTTTTGCTCGCGAGTCTCGCTTACAGCTGATGAAAAGGCAGATAAGTCAGAGGTAGGTGCGTGTATGGCTTATGCGCAATGCTCGCGCCTCGATTTCTATTAAGCCTGGCGTGTAAGCGCACTTATAAAGGTGGCACTTGCCTGGCTGCCGTTACTTATACGTATATATATATTTCCTGAGCCAGCTGGAGTATACTCTCGTTAATTCTTTCTTTTTCCATGTCTTTTAGTTTGCATGCCCTGCTGCTGCCGCTGCAACTCGCGTAATGCGTATGCGCGCGCGCGCTCGGAAAACGAATGCGAACCAAGTGATTTTTAATCGCCAGTCTGTGGCGCGAGTGTCCGTGTCGTGCGAATGTAATCTTTCTTATTTCGCAAATAAGAATGATTTTTAATAACCGCAACTCTCTCTCCCTCTCTTTCTCTTTTGCGCGCGCAAGTGGCGTTAATTAAATTTTGAGAAAAGGTCGAGGCTGTTAGCCACCTATAGCCACTATCTCTGCATACGCGCTAACTTTTTACGAAAATGCGCTTTCAGAAATCTCTAATCATTATTCGAGCAAAGGCACGCGAGAGAGTGTGTGCAATTCAACATCGCGCTCGCATTGAAATTCTCTAGATTTTATCAAAAGTTATACGAGAGAGGAACAAAAAATAAAAAGAACTCCCGCTGATTTATTCAGCACAAATAACGTCTAATTAATAAAACTAAAGTCCGGGGGAAAAATTTATTCAAACTATTTTGTCCAATGTCAAAGTCCGCCGGGGTAAATATAACTGATTAACGAATTAAAATTATTAATCCCTCTAGGGCCGGAGAGGGAGGGGGAGGAGTAGCGCTGGGGGACTAGCTTCTATACTGTCCAAGTACATATCGTGCTTGGGTATCGGTACTTTAGCCGAGCCGATTTGCACTTAAAATCCGCGCTCGGTAAGCAAAACGAATAAGCGTAAAAGCGCGCGCGAGAGAGAGAGAGCGCGCGAGGGAAGAGGAAGTCGTACGACTCGGGGCGCGAGCGAATAATCCAGGCGCAATGTGTGTATATATGTATATACAGAACGCGTTGCTGTGCCCACGCCGACGCGAGAGTGCGTGTCGCGCCGGCCGATTTTGCGCGAGATACATTAATGCGACATGACGCGCCCACGGCCACCGGACGTATTTTCTTCTACGCAGCGCCCCAGCCCTACTCCGATCCTCCTCTTTCTCTTTCTCTTCGACCAAGCGCCCTTACACACCTGCGGACAATTAATTCATTTCCCGGCGAGTCGCGACATTGCGGCGACGGGGACACGAGAGAGAGAGAGAGAGGGAGAGAGAGAAGCCTCTCCTTCTGCACGCATACCTGCATTCTCGAGCGGGGGATCCCCGGGTATATACGCTGCCCCGCGTATGTCGCCCGCTGCTGGTCGCGCTCTGATATGGCCCTTACGACTCTCCACCTTTTTAACCTTCTTCCCTTGCGCATTTATGAATGTAAAAATGCCTCATTAATGAAAAGTTATGCGACTGAGAATGGCTTGCGTGTTATTAAGCTCGTCTTTCTTTTTTCTTCCTGGCTTGAATCGGACATTTCTTTAGGCGAAATTCATTATTGTACCTGTTTCCATAATGTCGAACATGTTTTTTTTTGCACGTTGAAAATAAAATAAGTTTAGTTTTATAGTCTTCAAGAGGAGATGTAAATGACTGTTGATATGTTTTTAATTATAAAAAGCGACAATTCAAACTAAACTATCCAAAAATTTAAAATTGTGGAAACGCCGACTAACTCAAAATCGAATTCCCACGATGCACACTGGCAAAGTCGAATTTCAAAGAGAGAAGTAATGCATGCGGTGTGCTAAGGGATAGAGAGAGCGGCGATATCGGTTGGAAGAGCGCGAACTCGGCAGATTATGCGTGCGCTTTGTTATCCAAGCGAAGATCTCGAGGTCTCGCGGTCGCTAAAAATCCGAGTCATAGGGGGATCAACGACGTTTCGCACTTTTCCTCCTCTCGAGGGGCCGACGGGCGACCGAAAGAGCTCTTTCTCTCTTTCGAGATCCTTTTAATCTTATCAAGTGGACTTCGAACTTTTGTCAGGAGGACTCGACTCGAGAAAGAGAGAGAGAGACTTCCCTGCGGGGCATGTCCCTCTTCCACCCTCTCTCGTTGCTATACGGCGAAACGAGCGCGAAAGCTACGTTATCGCAAGAGGCAAAGGAGGGGGGGGCGGAGGAGCAACCCGGTCTGCCCTTTTCCCGCGCGTGTATGTTTGTCGCCTTCGAGGCACACGCGCCGAGAGAGAGAGTAAAGCATCAATGGCTTATCTATTTTACGACGCCGCGCCGATAATCGTTTGCGAGTCTGCTCCCTCGCTTATGTTCTTTTATTTCGAGGTCACGCAGCGTGGGTGATCGTCTTAGTCTCCCGATGAATGTAATTATTGACTCTCGTTGATTGACGACAATGACCGATCGGTCGGACATAACAGAAAAACGCGTTATTTTTTATTAAAAAGTTATACCAACATGATGATAAAAAAATCAAACGTTTTCAAAAGGCAGTGGAAAAACCAGAGGCATAAGTATATAAGTGAAAATCGCGCATCAAGAAGCTTGAAAGCCCGCATGGAAATTGGAAGGGCGAAGAGCGGAGCGAAGCGTTGCAAGTGTTGCGAATGCGCAACGAGTCTCGAGACGTGGCTCTCTCTCTCTCTCTCTCTCTCCGTCTTTCTCTCTCGGTACGATTCTTTGGGATCGCGTCCGCTGTCCTCTTTGCCGCGTTCCCATGGGATCTTTCTCTCCGTCTTGCTCTCTCGCGACGCAGCCTCCCTCGGCATTGTTAGGGGGCCCTGCTTTGCGCGCGGGCTTTCGATATACGTGAGCGGCTCTTGGCCAGAATCTAATCTGATGGAGCGCCAGGGTCCACCTAATGGCCAAGCCGTGTCGTGACACGCACCTCGGACTCTCTTGCTGCCGCGCTTCCCTTCTCTCCTCCTTCTCCTTCGGCTTCTTTGCCACCCCCTTGCTTTCTTGCTCTCCTCTTTCTCTCCCTCCTTCCCTCTCTTTCTCTCTCGTGCGCGACGATCGTGTACCGGCGAGAGGTCGAAGTCGTGTTTCCGCGGCCCAAGAAACGCCGTCGCATGCGGGCGCGCGCTCAATTTGCACTCGGCACCCCCTTCCTTCTCCTCGTCCTCCTCTTGTCTTCACTGGTCCATCGGCAAGATCTCCGAGTGATTCTCCCGACTTTTGCGCGCGCAGATCTCCAGCTGCCCTTTTGATGTCGATTAGCAAGGCCTTGTATTTTTTCTTCTTTGCATTCGAGTTGCGCGATAAAATCGCTTGAATTACCGATAGCACGAAATTTTTTTATTTTTTATTAATTCAACTCAATATCTATTCTCAAACTTTTCATGGGCGAAGCCAGAGTCGACACTTTCCCGAAAAAGGCGAAAAAGCTCGCGTGTAAACAAGTAAACGACTGCAACGGCTCGCGCGAGTTCCCAGACACGTTCACACGAAGTTTCCGCAGCGAATAAATTAAATTGGAAAGTGCGTCTTTCAGGCTACTCCCGACGCCCGGTACGCAACGCGGATCCGAACACGACGACACGGGTCTATTCGCCGTGTCTTTCTCTTCTCTCGTTCCCTCCGCTCTTGACTCTTGATGCATGCCCACAGCGGCGTTGCTGCTGTCTGCGCGCGGGAGAATCAAAAAATTCTGTCAGCACGCCTATGGGCAAAAGGGAGGGGAGCCGGGGAAGCCGAGAGAATCGAATTCTGTAATTGGAGACGTTGAAAGAGAGTGGCGATCCTTCGTTACTCAAAGCCGCGACAGCTCTCGCGCCTCCGCGAAGAATTAGGATTCTCTCTGCCGCGGCACTTGAGTAATGAGCCTCCCTCTCGACTACGAAACTTCGAGCGGCTTAGAGGAGTGTCAACGTAGCGCCGATCCGCGACCCGTCGACGAATTATCGAGGCCCCCTGCGCATTCTCTCTCTCTTGCAATCTCCCGCGACCTGTCGCTCGTTCACCAAAGCCCCATAGATTTATGGGCCGATGGAGAAAATCCGAATATATCGAGGCTACAGCCGTTAATCTCGCCAAGGAGGAGCACTGGCAACGGTGGCGAACGCTACCCTTGCCACGGATTCTTAATTGTTGAGCTTCAACCCGGCGATAGTTCCTTGCGGCTGGCGCGGTGAGGTGTAAGTATAAAGAACGATTTGTAAGGTAATACGCTGCTGCAGCGCATTTATGGTTCGATTTACATCGAGGCGGGGTAGCCGACTAGGCGGGATCGGCAGTTTTTAATTGAACAGCGAAAATCATGAGCCGCAATAGATCGAGGAGAAAGTTTGTCGTTACGTATTGGACGCGAGAGTCTACCCGCGCGAGATTAGCGTTCCTCGTCGTTTTTCGTTTTCCGCGCACGCGCGCGCGCACGTTCGTTTTTTCTTATTTCTCGCGCGAAAACATGAGTCACGCAAAATTTCAACACAGGCCCCCAGCTGGAAATAAAACGAAGAGATTCAAATGGAGATATTTAAAGCGCGAACCGCTTGAATTACGAAGCTCGCGCGAGCCGACAAACGCAGCTTTGCGCGTATACGCGTCTATGTGTACACGTTTAAATGTGAGTATATAAAGTAGCTTCGATTTAATGAAAAATCGATATAGAGCACGGGTAGATGTATATGTTGAGCCGAAAGCGATATGTAAATGCGCGCGTCGATACGGGAATTCCTTAGCGCGCGAAAGAAATAATTTATTCGCTTTTACTAAATCAAGAGCACGGAGAGCTCTTGCGAACGTCGAGGGGAGAAAAAAAAACATGGTGCTTACGCGAATTCATGCACTGAGAAAAATTCCTAGTAAAAATTACAACCTACTATTGTAAAAATTGCTATATCCAAATAGCATTGCTCGGATATACTTCCAATGTTACAAATTTT
>JAPYYQ010000438.1:0-10914 GCA_030522585.1 Anagyrus pseudococci
TTGGACCGACCCGACCTTATTCAGGGTGTAAATTAATAAAAACTTTTTTTTCTTGATTTTCCTAATTTTGTTACAAAAGATACAAAAATTGTATTTCAGGTAAATATTATTGTTGAGAAAGCACACTGCTAAAGTAGTTAGCAGCGGTTTTTTTTTCCCTCTTTCTCGAGCCTCCCCGACTACAAAGATAGGACGCCATGGCGGCTCGCGTTTATGTTTTTTCGATGATTAAGAAGCGCGACGTGGCTTGCTTGACTTATCGACTGGTATACAGTTGTATACGTTGGTGAAAGTTATATACGCGGTTGCTTATTCAGCCGACCTTATTGACACACTGGTAAAGCGCGACACTTCTATGACATATTCCTCTCCGCCCCGCGTTAATAACAATTTTTAATACCGATTAAATACGATAGAGAAAGGAGGAACATAATGCAACCGAAGCCTTGCGTTTATAATTTTCATTATCTTGGCATGTAACGTGAATTACGCCGGCGTCTGCAGCGGCAGTGGTATACACTATACCTAACGCGACTATATAATATAATCCCATGTTTAACAAGAATTTAAAACTGCAATAACGGTAATGCGACACTCCGTGGACGTAACAATTTTCCCTTCATATTATAATAGCCTAATTTCGGGCTCGCACTTAAACGATCCCTCCATCCCCCCCTCTTACTCTGCCTGGCTCACTTGTCTTGTAAGCGAGGCCGAGGAGACACATTTTTTCACCGCCGCGGCGAAAAATTGTTTCCGCGAAGAAACGAGGCGGTCGGCAGTCTGGTCGCGTGATCGGCTCGCGTTTGCCTCGATACACACGCGAAAGAAGAAAACAACGGAAGCACTGCTCGAGAGCGCGAGAGAGGGGAAAAAAAGAAGAGGGCAGTGGACAAGAAGGACAAGAGGGGCTGGGGAAGTAGGAGGGCTAGTGTGGTAACCGTCCCGTAGGCTCTCGCGCGGCTCAAATTATAATGGAACAACTCTCGCGAGCAGCCGTCGCTCTCGGTCTTTTAATTTCGGGCCGTTTGTCAGGAGGATTTTTTGTCTGTCAGCCGGCCCTCTCTTTCTCTCTTCTGCTGCGCGCACGTTAAAACGATGCGAGGGGCTCGCGCGCCGGAATTTTATGTTTCACGCGAGGCTCGGTTGGGCTTGGAAAATGTCGACTCGTTATTATAACGCATACCTTTTTTTGTCGTTGGCCGAGAGAGAAAGAGAGAGAGAGTAATGCACTAGAAGTAATTTTTAATTATGCATACGCCGTGAACAAATGTGTTCGTGTGCGCCCAAGGGCCGTTGGCTTTATGGAGAAAAAAAAGAATCGTCGCTACTAGCTGTCACGTCACCGCCAAAGGGCCTGCGGTTTTGGTTTGTTCATAGATATTGTTGCATCATATCGCTGTGCACAGGTAAATATGTGGTCGAAGGGAAAATAGCGGGCGAAACAGAGCGCGCGTTACACTCCGAAATTGATCGCTGCCGACGAGATATACGATTGAAAAGCCGGCCGATGCCCACGTAAAATTACACGGTTCGACGGTGTAATTTGACTCGAAAAGTTTTTCATTAGAGAATTGCGCCAAGTCGCTGCAGCCTCGTCGTATTTTTCTTTTATTAAAATCGATAGAAGCAATGAAAAAAAGGGGCAACTTCAACGAAGACGGAAGCTTAAAAAATATTTTCGAATTTACGACGAAGCTTAAGCCGTTACCAAAAGCTATTTTCACTCCATCCCCAAATTAATTACGCGGAACCTTATAAAGTCCTGTACGAGCAGTAAAAAGAAAAACAGCCCCCTGCAAAATCTCGAGTCGTAACTTGGCCGACCGAGCGAGCTTGTTAATAAAATTTTTTTCTCAACAAACAGCGTCAAACGCGTTTGTGTGTAAGCACCGAGCGGCGTTACCAAGGCGTCGAATCCCATAAAGCAGGGCCCTTATCGCAATATTTTTCTTTTTGCCCTCCCTCAACTTCGCCGCTCTCATGAATATTAAACGCCTCGGCCGCTAAAAGTCCGTATAATCCCTGCAATTTCCCCGTAATTAATCTCATTGATATCACGCAACGCGTGCTCCTCGAGCCCTTTACGCCCTACCCGCACCTCCTTCTTACCGTCGACTCATCCAACGACGCACGCCAACCAGATTTTCAATCAAGCCTGTATACAATTACACCCGATTCCTCATTCATCGTGTAGATTCTGCAGGCTAAACAGTCCCTAGACAAAAGAGCCCGCCTAATGGAAACGCAGGTAGCGAGGTTTACACGCGTGTGGGAGGTGGGAGCAGCAATATCGGGAGCTTGGCGACGCTGCGGCCGTTATCGCCGCGCGCGACCACGGCCGATCGCTATCGCACGCGAGAGAGCCCGCCTCGGCCGAAAGAGCGCGCAGCCTTCGTCTTTTCCTCGGCGGCCCGGATTCCCGGCGCTACTCATCCCCCCACCCCCTCTTCTTTACTCCTCCTCCCCCCACCCCCCCCCTTCGGCGGCACACACCAGGGCAATTTGCGCGAGGCTTGAAATACAGCCGCGTCGCACGCACACACAACCATCCCCGCCCCTTACCTTCGCGCCCACCCCTCTTTGCCCTCTCTCTCTTTCTCTCTTGGGTCTAGGTTAGCGGCACCGAGTGATGACCTGAATGAACCGTGACGTAGGCTGGCCTCGGCTATCGCGCTGACCCGCGGAGGCGCAGCGCACTCTTTCGATTTCGATTTCCCCCTGGCCTTGAGGCCCTCCCCCGAAGCAGCCTTTACGCTCCTATAATACGACGATACTACGATTGGCTTTCGCTGCTGTACACTTATATGCTTTTTTCTAAATCGAATAATCGACTGGTATATATGGATTTTAATATTTTGCAAACTTGATTAATCGATGGAGTGTTTGGTTTAAAGGTACTAGGATTAATTTCGAACGAGAATCTTGGAGATTCTTTTTTACGCGTTATCTCGCGATAAAGGAATAGATTAAACCTTTATGTTTGACTTGACGAAATTTTATGCGATATTTTGAAAGAATCGATGAATCTTACGATTTTCCTTGAGTGAAATATTTTTCGTTCGCCCCGGGATAGGCATTGGTTTTCAGGCTTGAATTTTTATTAAATTCCCTTCAATGAAAATTCGAGAGCTTACGTGCACTTTTGCTGCTATTAATGTAAAATATTGTTAAATATTAATAATGAAAGTTTATGAAAAAGCTTTTGTTCTGTCTTACTCGAAACAATAGAATTATTCACCGTGAAAAAATATAAAATGACATTAATTCGATGCGACGTATTTTGTTGTAAATAAATTTTTAATGAAAATAATAATTGCGTTGGTAAAACGTATGGAACAAAAACGAGCATCGATCAGCAAATAGATATAAATAACTCGACGAACGGAGTCCTCGAAGAAAGTTTCGACAAGCAAAATAGTTCAAGCATTGATTTATAAAGTTATAACTGACAATATCTTGATTTTCTTGAAAATGACATGTAATTTTAATTTATTACCAAGTTTTAATTATATCAGAATTCATTAATTTTCTCGATTCGATAGGTACCTTTATTAATTTTTTTTAACCGTTCAACAGTTGTTATAAATAAACTATACGAACGAACTGAAGATTAAACTTTTAATAATAAACCGTTTTCATCGTAAATCAATATTTCTACGTAATTGTTGTTGTCGGAATTAAAGAATAATGTCGTTGTACTCAGTCATTGATGGTAAAATTGCACGGATTATGCGATTTATGTGGAATTTAAAAAGTTTTAAAATCGCTCTTGTACTTCTGAGGAGGGCAATTTTATTAAGTGTTTCGGTTATCTTCTTATAAATTGGAAAAATAATGCTGCAAGAGTAATCTGAAAAGTTTTCTGATATCGTGCGCCAACATTTTAGATTTGAATTAAGATTGGCGTGATAATCTTCAAGTTTCGAAGCGAGTCCGTAAGTAGTATTTGCAATTACGAGCTTTTCTCGTTCCGAAAAGTAAGCGAAACTTTTCTTCGCGCCATTATCGAATTTTTCGTCAAAAGAATGAAGTAATTATCAAAATTGCCCGCCATTTGAAGAAAAAAAAGAAAGAAAAAAAATAATAAAATTCCTCTTTCTCCCCCCTCCTTTCACCCCCCCTTCCCTACCCCCGCCCCACCTCTTTCTCTCCAAATCCCGAGTTCGTCCATCGAAAGAAAAGCTTATTCCAGTGCTATCGCATGGAAAAATTTAAGTAACATTTTCCGGGCATTTACAAGCAAAGTAAAAGCTCACACAGAACTAAATAACAGTTAAAACCTTTTGAAGAGCAGCCGCGCTAACTGTAAAACTGCGCGCGTTTCAGAAAGAAAAAAGGAAAAACGAGAAAGAGAAAACGCTAAACAATGAGCATCTCCGTAGGACGCCGGACGCGATAAAAAAGGGAACTTTTTATTTATAAGCCATTTTTCTTCCGACCTAATTTCACCCTCCAGGATGGAACGAACGCGAGGGGAGGGGCGGGAGGGCAGCAGAAACCAACTTTCCGCTTTAATCTGCCGGCCCCTTTTACCGAATTCGCCGAGTGCAAAAATTAACATTTACAGCAGCACGCTAGATTCCCGCTCTACCCTCACCCTCCTCTTGGCCCTTTACCCACACTCTATGCGCTATCCACCTCTAAATTAAAACCACGCCTAATCGCTGCTCCGGCCGTACCCAGGTGCGAGGAGAGCGCGCGGCCGCCGCGTATAGAGCACTTCTCCCCCTCCCCCTCGCAGGTATCTGCATTAAACTCGCATACGTAGCCGTTATCCATAGCGAGCGTGTGCCCAGGGAGCCCCAACAGCTCTGCGGAGGCTTTTCCATGTACAGAAATTCTCTCTCTCTCTCTCTCTCTCTCTCTCTCTCTCTGCTGCTGCTGCTTGCTCTCCCTCTAACTTCCCCACAAGGACTTAATTACCAACGATCGTTAAGTATGGATTGGCGAGAAAAGCTCTTTCCCTGCCTTCCGTGTGTATTTCCCTCTGTCTCTCTCGCTTCGTATCAGATTTAAATATATTCGGGTCTTAAGCCCGTTGTCGGATTACGACTAGTGCAGGGCTTTGAATGTTTTAGTTGATGGCTACCGATTTTATCGGATTAACTGTGTTTTATTGCTATTTCCTCATTGTAAATATCTTACCCTCCCCCTTTCTCCTCCTCTTTCCTCCGCTCGATTTTTCTTTTCGCCTTAGCGCCCCTATTAATCCTGACAAAAAAACGGCAATAATTATAGAAACAATCAATCGATTACAATCGTAAAGCTCGCTTGTTTTACGACTTTCAAAACGCACCCGTGAAGTCAAGCTCGACTAAAGTCAAGAGAGTCGCGTCACGGGAGCAATAGCGACGACCAGCCACATAAAGTAGGCGTAACGCCTTGGCTAGCCACACGAGGGTCAGCAAAGGGGGGAAAAGGGAGCCAGTCTAGTCTGCAGTAATTAAACAGAAAAACCACCGCGGCTCACCGTCCAAGAGAGAGAGACAGGCATTAACGATCGTCGCTGCTGAAATCGACGGTGCAGAACTCCACGGACGTTTAATGGAGGCAGTGCGCACTACAAAGGACAGGCACTTGGAACAATATTCGAGGTTCGCCGGAAGCTCGCCGGATTTAGCGGGCTGCGACGATATCTGGGGCCTTTTACGATTTGCTCGCCGAGAGTGAGAGATGGTAGTTACGACGATTTTCGAAATTGCGCTCGGACGGAGCTTGCGGGGGACGCTTGCGCGCGCTCTGCTTAATAGCACTACTGGCGCGCATTTGTTGGACTGAATAAAGGAGATGATGATCGGCGAAGCGGGGGACGAAGGCCGAGAGCAAAGTTATGGTAATTTGCGAGAAGTTGTATTATCATTATTATGCGGAATTGGAGTGCCGAACTTGCTTCCGCAAGCTCGAGCTGTTTTTGTTTTGGCAAATTCACGAAAGTGGGTGTAGTCGTGCCGACACAAGAATATACGGCTATTCGTTACGTTGATTATTTTGTTGGGCGTAAAAAAAAAAGAAAACTTACCGCGCAACGAACGACAACGATTTGCAACTCCACGTAGTTAAACGAGGTGTTTCGCAATCTCTTGCACTTTCGCGTTCTGTTGACTCGCTTTATCCAAAAATTGCAAGCTCTCGCGGTCTATGTGTAATTGCAAAGCATCGTATGTTCCCGCGGCTAAAAAAGTTACAACGCCTGGCCCTATACAGCTTCCCGAGAATTTTCCAATCGAGCGCAGAGTAATTTTTCAAAACGCTCTCGAGAGCAGTGCAATTCAGCGGGCCGCGCGCGCGCGCGCGCCACCATAAATTACGAAAGGTTCCTTCGCCGGCAGCTTTTTCCCGCCAGCTGCGCAGGAAATCCAGGAGAAGAGCCGGGCTATCGAACTACCCGAGAGAGAGGGTCTCTTTCCCTCGGCAGGCCAATCAAGCTCGCTCCCTCTTTCTCGACCCACGCGTCCACGCGAGATATCGATTATTAATGGCAGGACGTGGCTCGGCTTCGCTTCCTCCCTTTTCAGCTCTACTTCAGACTGCATCCCGCGGATACTGCGGCGAGCGGCGAGCCGCGTTTGCGGGCTGAAAATAAGAGGGGGGGGGGAGCCGAACCCTCTTTCGCCTTTTTTGGAGCGGAAAAATCTCAGCTCTGCGCCTTTACCCTTATTACACCAAGTATTTTCACTAAGGATTTCTTGGGTCTGCATACCGTGCGAATAAAAGTGTTTTTGCGTCTGATGTGCGTGATATTTTTGTTTGTGTTTTTTCGGGACAAATTTTTCAAAATTAGATGGATGCCTGAGGAAAGACGACGATTTTTTGTTTTTAAAATGCGTTGTATGAATAATGTACGAAAGAAAAGTTTATTCTTTTTCCGCAAACATAATAAAATGCAAAATGTAAATTTTACTTCTTGTTTTTGTTTCAGGTAAGTACCATCTTGTACATTGCCAAGGCGGCGCGCATTAACCGTGAGTTACAAACTCCATAAATAATACCGAAATCCATACTTCGCGACAGTTCGCCACACCGCGCGCTCGCGCTAATGCCACTTTAAAACCGAGCAACTTTATATATATATACATAGATATAGATATGTGTATATATATATTTTTACGACTTTTAATACTCACAGTAGCCGCGCAACAACTTTCAGCCTGTACGTTGCCCGCATAATAGCACCATCGCACTGACATTCCCCTCTTCCTCCTCTATATACAATACCTATATACAAAGCCCTTTCCTTTACCCTCTCAGCCTCCGTAAAAATAACTCTCGCGACCAGGCACAAGAAGACAATCACGATCTATAGATATAATAAGCACGCGGCAGACGAAATATATTTTTCAAGAAACATTCCATTATCTAAAGAGGAAAAATTTTTCAACTTTCGTGCTCGCTCTTCCGAGCACTGGCCGCGCCTCGGCTTCGCAGCGGCCCGCTGGCTCCTATAGCTATCGCACACTTAGAGCTCTCTTCAGTTTCTCGAAGATCAGTCCTCTCTCTCTCTCTCTCTTTCGCCGCAGCAGCTGGAAACAGGCTGGCTGGTAAAAGTGAGAGAAAGAGCGCGAGAGAGGGAAAGAGAAAAGAAACGCCGCCACACCCGTAAGACTTTGTCGGAAATCGGTACTGGTACCACCGACCCCCCTCTCATCGCCAATGCTCTGCAGCTCATCGACGCGGCCAAGCGAGCTCGTCGTATCTTAAACTGCACTTAGAAGGGCATTCGGCGCAGCTGCGAATGCATCCGACAGTAACGCGTATACCAGTAACGCTGCGGTAGAGAGTGAAAAGCAGGGGTAGAAGAAGAGGGCGGGGTGGGGAGGAGTAGGGGGTGACCGGAGAAATTGGGGCTCGGAAGCATAGGGGCGAGAGAGAGGCGCGGTAACTTCGGCGCTCGCGCATTCAAAGATTTATGGCGGAAGCGGAAGTATTTCCCCGGGAAATATCGCCTGCGCCGGCTGCACTCGTTTGGAAACATCGAACATCGCTACTCGCCCTTCCTCCCTACCTCTATCTCTCTCTCTCTCTCTCATTCTCTTTCTCTCTCGCTTTAACTTTTTCGTTTTCTCTCTTATTCGTATGTTATTTTTTTTGTTTTTCCTTTTTCGGTTCTGTTCCAATAATGGCTGTCAAAACTTTGCGAACCGTGACTGCTATCCCTTCCCTGTTCTTTAGATACGTACGTTCTTTAGAAGTTTTTTCTCGCCGTTTTAGCAGAAAATCCGGTATGAGGTTGCCGAGGTGATGAAAACGCGTTGTAGAAAATCGGAGAAGGAAATGGCCGATAATTTTCAAATGAGATTTTTTTTGCCGTAATTTATTGCAAAGAAAACGTTCCAGTAGTATAATCAACGTATGGTCAGACACAAGTTGGAATCAGCTTTTACGGCAATTTAAGGATAACGTTTTTCTTATTGCAATATTATACTTCAAATTTTAAAGCTATTGAATTAAACATACGTGTGTATGTGTGCTACGTGTGTGAACACAACAAATACAAAAATAATATGTTTAAAGGAGTTCAAGTGACTTTTCGCCTTTGGATTTCGTCCAGATGATATTGTTGCCAAAGCGCTTCGAAAAAAAAAAATCTTTCGTCGGATCAAAACAAAACGAGAAAATAAGTAACATTTTGAACGTTATTCCCCAAATTGACATTAAAATCCGTACAACTTTATTTTAACGGAAAACAAGCATCTTTACTCGGTCGCACGCGGCACACAAGATTAATCCTCAATACCAACAAATTTATAAACCAGACTGCAATCTTAGCACGCCCGGGCTACGTTACAGCGCAAACTAGCGCAGTTGGTCAAAGTAACAGGGAGGAGGGGGCGATATAAGCCAGTAAGCTTAGCGTCTCCTCAAAACTTGAACGGAAACAAAAATACCGAGCAAACTCGCCTGACCCGGGTCAAGTCGTAAGGACAAGGGATAGATCAGTGCGGTGTGGAGTTGTATATCCCAAAAGTTGTGTTCGGGATATAACAGCGGGACACAGCGAGAGTTTTTCTCTCTCTCTCACTCTCGAGCTTGCAGCATCGGGTGTTCTCGCAATTAAGGCACGCTCGGGACGCGACCGACAGCCCCGGGGCTTGGCCGCAAAATACATAATCGCCAAGACGTACACTCTCGCTTCCTCGCTCCCTGAGTTTCTCCCCGTGCACAGCTACGTACAGCAAGCAAAAGCTCCGACCTGAGCTAGTCAAGTTTCTAAGCCAGGCTGGAAGCCAGTTGGCGCGGGACTGGCCCGCGCGTTGATGAGGAACGAACGCACCGAGTACTCGAGCAACGACGCGGAGCACTAGCTTGCCTCCTTAGACGCGCTCCCGAGACAAGTATGAATATGCAAGATGTTGGCTTCCGTTGTTTGACTTTGCGATTTGTTGACGATTTTTCCAGGGGGATAGACGTAGGGAGAATCTAAGGGACTGAGCTAATAGCAAATTTTCACTAATGAACTCGAGCGCAACGGAACGATTCAATTAAGTGCGACGTTTTATTTAAATACACTGCTTTGCTTGGAATTTAGGTTAGCGCAAAATGTCGTCTTCGTTAACAATGCGAGCAATCATTTTAACAAGCACGTTTTCGTTGGAGTTTCAATAAACTTTGGCAGCATCGTATCTAACAATCAACTTTAGTACAAGAACATCGACACAGCCCGCTGCTCCGCAGCCACCATTAGCCCGAAGTAACGAAGACATAAGCTCCCGGTAAACACATCGGTTCTATAAATTCAAACTTCCGCAGTTCAATCATAACTTTTAAATATACGATCGCAGCTTAAGATCCCCCCTCCACGCACACCCTTACACTTCCCTTCCAAAGTGTCGCTCGAAATCCCAAAGTCTTACGTGTCTAACGCGTAAAACTAGTCGTTCTCAACAACGGTTTACCCCCTTTTTACTTTTCATTAACTACCAAACCTAGAGCAATAAAGACTTGGAATTCCCAGCATTTCCAAAAACATCGATACATCCACAATCACAAAATGACCACAGGTCACCCAGTAAGAGAGGGGGTCATCCGACGCGCTGAGCATATCTTTGCTCGGCACGCGCGGTCTCGCGCTATGCAGCCGTGAGATAGCACCCGGTCATATCGGCCTCGAACAGCCGGCCCAGCCAAAACTGTCCAATCGATGACTCTCCTACGTCAAACCGACTGTCCATCACCTCGAAACGCGTCCCCACCTCTCTCTGCTTCCCCACGACTAACGGGTGGCTCCGCCGGCTTGTATCTAATTTGCGAGGACTACCGCGTAATGTGCGCAGTTAAATTCGTAATCGCGCGATACCAAAGCTCCAAGCGAGTCAGCGCTCTACGACCGCTCTGATTGTCGATCCCTTTCGCCCCTGATCCACGTCGACCGAGCTATTACATCGTTTATCTTCCAAACTCGGACAATCGGTAATTAGACATATCCTACTGGCTACGCGCTAATTGTTTTTTACTTTTCGTTTTTTTCGCCTACAAGACTGTAATAGTGTGGGAGGAACCGAGAGAGCATCGCCGGTGAACTACTCCTAATGCTCGTCGATCAGCAAATCATTCGGCAAGCGCGAGATTCCGAGCAAAGCGCTCGAGATTTTGTGTGTATATATATATCTCGCTGCCCATTCCTCCGCACGTACACACACACACGTTCCCTCCATCCCGATTTTGCAGCCGGCCATGCGCTCTAGGCAATCAATCCAAGTCAATTCGGCGGCGCGCTCGTCAATTATCGCCCGAGCATTAAAAGACTCAATATTAACACAAGGCCTAGGCTGTGTGATATCCGGAGCAAGCGACTCCGATATATAACCGAGGGACGAGAGTGACTTGACTTGACTTGACTAATTTTTATTTAAACCTAGGGGTATAACCCCATCAGGTCATGAGAAATTACAAAGATATAATAATAATTTTAAT